>NW_010585011.1:96960-107622 GCF_000705375.1 Tinamus guttatus | reverse complement strand
AGAATGAAGAAGCTGCTTGCTTATCGATCGTAATCTGGGCTGGCCAGACAGAAGTTATCTTTCGAATAAACAACCAAATACCCTTGAATAAACAATCAAATACCGTTAGCAACCAATCATGAGCTCAAGCTTTGTAATATGCATGAGGTTAATTAAGAAATGTATAAAAAGCAAGCTAAAACGACTAATAAACGAGTCTTGTTGATGACCAACTGGTGTCAGCAGTCTCCCTTTCTCCTACACTTCAGTGTCATGGGAGAACACTGTTTCGTCTCAAGCTGTACTGTCTGCCACACCCTTGTGCTTGTCGGAGATGTTTCCTTTGGACACAATGTTCATAGCAGCTCTGAAAGTTTTTGATCACACATCACAGTGACTCCTGATCCCTTGTTTATATCCTTTTCAAAAATTATTTCTTGTTTCATTTTGATTGTCATTCTCTGTTGCAGCTTGGAGCGGGTCTGGAATGCCAGACATCAACTTCATAGAAGCTGGAACTGACTTCGTTCATTAGCTTTTCATGCAGTACATTTATATGATTCTTAACAATTAGTGATGTAATTACACAGGCTCCTAATTGGTAGACAATGATCTAACTCAGACCCTTACAGCCCCCCTTACTTGTTTAGCTCATCCTTTTAGTTCAACAGCTCTTTTATTCCCTCTGACCTTGGTCTACTTTCTTATCTCCTAGTTAGCACTCCCTTTGTTCTTTCACTGAAACCTGAAGGCTGGAATTGAGCAGGCCTGCTGGGCAGCCATGTACGCGGCTCTCTAGCCATCCCTCTACAATAATAGAACACACAAGTCATTCAACAGGGAAAAGGCAGCAGCCCAGGGCCTGCTGTGCAGGAAGAGGCTGCTCAGAGGATGCTCCCGTGGGGCTTTACCAGGGAGAACGTGGCCTGTGGCAGCACCAGCATCATACTGACCACTGCTGCCTCCAGCAGCTCTGCTGTCTGGCACAACACGGGAGAGCGCAAGTTACAGCGTTTGGTACAAGGATTATCCTTGGTTGTGTTAACGGGGCCTTCGGCTTCCATTTTCTTTGTCAAGCCATTCAAACAACCCAAACACAGCAGTCATTTACCCAAACAATTAAGTTGCACCACGGGATATGTCAAGATGCAAAGAATCGCACATAGTGATGGGCGCCAGGGGAATTTCTGTAGGCCGAATGCCAAGAGTGAAGTAGAGCTGTAACCAGCACTCAAGTAGCAATGCACTCCTATCTTTGTGATTTCTACCAAACCATTTTACCTCTGATCATGGTCATAAGGCAGCAGCTCCAAGGATACGACGGTGCTGATAGCAGAGAACCCGCCACCTGGCACTTCCCAGCTCTGTTTGTCCCCGGACGACTTTTCCCACGCGTGCAGAGCAGGCCCATGTTGCTCCATGTGGAATTTGGACATGGCTGTTCTTCCATCCTGCCTGGGGCACAACCAGTTTCACCACCGCCGCCACCTCCATGATAAGCCATGGAAAGCTTTGCCCCACGTGCCAGGTGACATTGCAGCGGTGCCCGCAGATAAGAGCTGCCCAGAAGCAGTGACGCAGGTGACTCGCCGCACTGTTTGGCTGAGGTATCTGGAGTGACTTCCCCCGGCCTTGGAAGCTGTGCCTTCGGGATGGAAAGGTGCTGAGTTCTGTCCTCACAGCAGGGTAATTACTGTGCATGAGTTAGATTGCTGCCAAGCCCCAGTGGGGCCAAAAGAACTCCACTTCTTCTGCCAGGTTGATGGATAACGTCAATGCAAGGGAGCCCAATTTTAGGCCTGACAGAAAGGAAACTAATTAAAGAGGCTGGTCTTCCTGCATTGCCAATAAGGAGAGGGCAGGCTTTTCTAGAACATAGGTCAAAAAAGGAATCAAATTTAAGTGCTTAATACTGCATATGTCCCTGACAGTGCATCACTTTGTAGGAAAAAACCCTACAGTATTCCAATTTCACCAGTATCTTGTGTCCATTCAGCACAAACACTGAGGTAACACTTGGCTTTTCATGGGAATGGAAACAAGGCCCTTGTTAGAGCAAGCCCTTATGATAACAGCATCCCCCAACTCGCTGGATGTCCCCCATTGCCCTGAGGTCTCTTCTTGCGCTTCAAGAAAAGTCCAAGCTGCCTTAGGGCCACTCACACAGTCTGCACTACAGTTCTTAGGCTCACATGCTGTTCAACACTGTATATACAGGATGTGCCACGTGCTCTGGGTGACCCTGCGTGTGCACGGGGTTGGACTAGATGATCCCTAGAGGTGCCTTCCAACCTTAAGGATTCTGTGATGCTCTGATCCTATGAATCCCAAACTATAATCTCAGCATGACCCCGAGCAGTTCAGGGATGACAAATATAACTTTTGATCACACACTGTTCACGTGGAAAACTTAGAACAGCTGCTGCTATTTCAGCTCTCACATGCAGGGACTTAAATTACCCAGAGCAGCTACAGCTGGTGTATCCCACATCCCCCAGGGCCACGTGTGCTGGGCTGGGGTGACCTCCCCCCTCCAGACACAAGGGTTGTGTAGGGGGCCCTGGAAGACAAGTTGTGCCCCATCAGGTTGCGTTAGGGGGGCTCCTCTCTCCCTGTCCCTTCAGAATCAGAACCAAGGTTTCTGGAGCATCCTCATGCTGTCTTTCTCCATCTCAAAAGCTTAAGGAATTGGTGATGAAAGTCCTACACCAGCAGTTTACCAACGATAAAAATCCCAAGGACAGAACACAGTGAAAGATAAATCTTTGCTGTAACCATTATGAAATATGACTTACATAAGTGCTGGAAAGAAAACCATGTTCATCTCAAGGTATTTAGAGTCTGATTCCATTCTCTGAATTTCGAGGGCAAATCTCCAGGTCCTTCCTGCGTAACTATAACCCTGCACTGCTATGACAAGAACACATGAATACTAGAGGCAGGACAAAAATTACTCTTCCTCATAAAGCCACCCTGTTTGTTTGTAATGGCGTATGTAGGATACATTCCCCTCCTCACCTCACAAAAAATAATTTCTTCTTTTAGCAAGATTATATGAAGTGACAAAGGAAATAAGTAGAAATCTGCATGGGAAAAAATAATAAAAAAAGCAATGGTTCTTAGAAAAGAACATATTTTAAAACAAAAATAACAGTATTCTGTTAGAAAAAAAGAAAAAAAAACTTTGGAAAAAAGAGAAATAAATGATATAATCTAAGTCCTTGAGAAATTATTAGTAGAGAGTTAGAGAATAAAGGTGGAAAAAAAATAGTCATCTAACCTACTTCCATGATACCTCAGCAATTTCAAATTGTCTTCAATAGCTCTTTCAGCACAAAGACTGCCCCAAACATACTTGTGACACTTTCTCCTCTACAGATGTTTGTGGAACTAGCATAAAAAGGATCAAAAATATTTTATAAGCTAAGTGTAAGATTTCATTCTAGGTGAGAGTTTACCCATTGTGGAATATCTTCCATAGAGCAGGTCAGAATAAACGGAAAGGGAAAGGGAAAAAGGAAAAGCTTTATTCTCATTTTACACTCTAACTGTAATATTATTGTACTAATTACTATCAACTTATATGATCTAGCACCAGCTGTTAGACCTTCAGCTTCTCATTTCTGATGTTTATGAAGAGTTTGATTCCACAAGTAACAAAGCATGTTTATTTTATACAGTTCCCATTTTTCCTTATTTCTCCGAGCTGACAATGGAAACTCTACCTAGAGATGCCAACCAGGTATTGCTATAGCACATTTCTCTAGCCATCAGTGTTGAGGACCATGTATTATAAATCATCTTTTTCACTCCAGACAACAATTTGAAAGCTAATCTTGAATTTTGCTTACGTCTTCCCACTGACAAATTTAATTCACTAGCTCTGTCTGGAAACAAGAAATACACATTAAAGTTCTGAAACAACGGCAACTGTGGAGGAAGGAAAAATCAACGACAAAATAATTCTTATCAACAGCCTCCTATCTATTCTAATTCTCTGTTTATTTTGACTCCTTTTCCATTTTGTAAGGATTAATATTTGGAATATATTTTTAAACTTTAATCCCACAAAAACACATAGGCAGAAATAACTATTCTCAAATATACAATTACTCCATCACAGGGGATAGCAATGACTGGTTTAAAGCATGGCATTGTCTGTAGCTATTCATGCATCAGAAAAAGAGAATGTAGCTGCTTAAACACTTTTTTTAAAAAACATGAATCAACAGAGACATGGAATTTAAAAACATATGCACTATCTTGAGAGGAAGATATTTTTGCTTTGCCTGTTTTTGTTGTTTTCTATAATCAAAACTACCTTCCAAAGATATAGCATCATAAATCACGCAAACACTTGCAAAAGGTTTAATTTTGTTTGTGTGGCTTGTGCCACTGGTTAGTTAATTTGGTTGTGTGTATGAATTAGCAGGGTAATGGTGAGAAATCCATCTCGCCAACTTCTCAGCTTACTGTTCTCAGCATAGATATGGTTTTGATACCGAACTGGGATGAAAGCAAGCACAACACAGCTTAAAGCCAGCACGTTCCCACTTAAGTGAAGGAAAACAGTTTTTCTCACCTGAGTAAAAGGTATTCTTGAGGGAAAAAAAAAAGACACTTTACTCACATTCCTATTTTGGCCCCCAACAGATTATTCTATGATATGAGAAAACTACCAAATTCCTCATCTCTGTGTGTATCCTGAGTTGGTCTGTTAAACAAAAGCCACAAGGAAAACACAAAATGCTGCCACAGCTGAAAAAGTCCTTTGCAGGCTGAAACTGCTTTTGCTGTAGCTATATGGTATTTTGTTTAGTAAGACTGGACCAGACTGATCAGATTAAAAAAAAAAAAAGACTTCATCTCTACTAACATCTTGATTCCTGAAATGCCAGAAAGCAATGAGCTGTAACAGGGTATTTCTTTTTTACCCTGCAGCATGCACAGATTAGTCTAAAGGATGCATGAATCTGACTTAAATAAGAGAAAATAAATTAGCTTAAATTCATTACATCAAGATCTAAAGATATCAGTCTAAAAATCAAAAGACTGACAACTACTTCTGTGAAAATCTCTGGGAAACATTTTATCAATTATAAAGTAAGAGTTTGAGAGAAACAGTGGATAGTTGAATGGCTGCAAGAAAAAGAACTTGATGTTTTGTTTGACTTGAGGAAGACTTATCTATGTCCACATAAGAACATTTTTTTCCTCTTAATTTGCCTCACTACACTGATGAAAATATATATTCCTCTCTTATTGAACTGCCTATTCCTCAGTCTAGCTATATCAATCCTGAGCTTCCCTGGAGCCTTCTTGATTTAGACTGCTAAAGGGTTACTCTAAGATATGATAAAAAAATGTTATCACATTCCTTGTTCTTATTTGTTCCCTGGCTTGTGACCATTACATTGAGATATTGAGAAGAATGTGCAATGCCAGACAGTTTTGTTCCATTAGGTATAAGTAATAAGTAAATAAATAAATCAAACAATCTTTGTGCTTGCTTCTATTCCTGCATTGCCAGGAATTTACAGAATCCTTTGGGAACATTCAAGCTTTTACCTGTCCAGAATATTAAGTCTTTGTATTACAGTAATGCTCAGAGCTACTCCTTCCTCATCCTGGTTAAGAAAAGATAATCCATCCTGGATATTTATAGGTATTCCAGCTCCTGGCTCATACTACAGTTCAGTCAGATGTAGAAACCTTGATACCTTTTAAGATCTAAGTCCTGGGCTATTTCGTATGCAAAACAAGAGAATTTACAGGACACTGGTTATTTTCTCAGTTGGAATTTTGACTTCTCCAGACTTTCTTAATTGCTGCCACAAGGTAGAAACACCTGTGATACACCCACCTGTGCTCATCTACAAAGCTGTGCTTCCTCCCAGCCACTTGGCATGTGTGGTACTCACAGGCCTTTGAACTTTAAAGATACCCAACACAACCCAGAACAACATGGAGACAGTATTTTGTTTCGCTGCTCCTTGCCAGGCTTCTCCATCCTTGATGTTTTCCTGAGAACAGGGTATCCCACTGCGGATGTTGGCGGGGGCTGGAACATGCAGGCGGCTCCCCACAGCTGAGACACCCGGAGCAGGAAACACAATCCTAATGTTACATCCTGAGGTAAAAGTAGAAGGAAACAAAAAAAACAGCAACAACAACAGAGTAGGGACAAAGTTACAAACCCAAAGACTAAGTTTTGAAAGGTTAAATCACTGACACTGAGAAAATGTCAAGTGTGCCAATCAAGGCACTAGATATCTTCAGTGTATGAAAATATTCCGGCTAAGACTTTTGAGGGAGAAAGCCTCGGGAATTTGAAATTGACTTTTGATGCACTAGTTCAAAACACTTGAAAGTCCCCTCATGCCTTTAGAGGTAAGGGACTTGAGCCATATGTAAAAACAAGATAACAAAAACTCTTGATACTGATTTAACCTACACGAATGTGAATAACAAGTGGTGAAAGTGACCTGCTAAATGGAGCAGGTAGGTTGTTGATTTTACGGGGAAGGGTTTTCACAAACCTCTCAAACTTTTAGGAAAGAAATCTTCAATTAAAATAAAAAGTATGTACTCAAACCAGACCTATTCCTACAAGTGAGCACCAATTGAGGGGTTAGATTCAACACCACCTTACCATGGACATAAAATCAACTATACTTTGAAAATAGCCAGTAAGGTGACAGTGTCAAAGACTCAATCTGTACCAATAATGTTAGCAATGTTAGTGCCAGAAAACATGACTCAATCTGTACCAATAATGTTAGCAGTGCCAGAAAACACTCTGCATTTAACTGTTAGAAAAGTCCCTAACATTATTTTTGCCTAGGCCAAATAAAACCTTCACAAAAACTTAAAGGGACATTTCAGGAGTTAGTTCCCACCATGGCTATTCCCTCAATAGCCTTCAGGAAGTTTGGATTCAACCTCCCTTTTTCTGGGATTTTAACAGGGGTTGGACATGGGTTATTCTGTGCCAGTTGGCGTCCGTGAGGGAGAGCATTCCCAGATATGTTTAATTTATGAATACGGATATAGCCGAGTGTTTCAGGGTGCCGGCACCTTGTGCTAACAGTATTGCAAGGATGAGACCTGCAGGGTTTCGGGAGAACTCAATAAACAAGAGCAGCACAGGAACTACTGAGCTATCCAAGTGGGAGCCTGAGAGACCCTGCAGAGTTTCTCGTCCTGCAGAAACAATTTCCTTCACAGACAACACACTGAACTACAATTTTTTATTTTGTCAGACCAGCTATTTAAAAAGTGAAAGAGTCAGACTGAATTGTTGGGAATAGAAGGGGAAAAGAACGATGGGAAAAGAGCTAGTACTTACCACATGTAGGAAAGCATTTTAGTCCCCTTGAAAGTACTTACAAAAGTGTAGTTTTTGTTAAATATTTATTTTACTGTCCTCATTACATCTGAGCATTTTTGTTCCATGTGCATTAAGCTCTCTGGCAATTTCTCTCCCTGAGCAAATCTCAAGTCCGAGTTCACAGACACAGCTGGTTGCCAAGACAGCAATCCATATGGGGCAGCAAGCTGGGGGCAGCTTGCTGTGCTAGCTGTGCTTGCAGCACAGGCTACTCTAATGCATTTACTTGGAACATTGGAGAGTTCCTGCTTACGATGTTGGCAGGGGTTAGTACTTATTTTTGGCTTGCTCAAGGTCTTCAAAAGTGCCTCATTAAAAGGAAAGGCAGGGTTTGGGAACGTAGGTAGAAATTAGTCTGAATCAACCCAGATCAAAGTGGGTAAAGGGCCAGTTCTAGTTCCACTCACACACTCACCCATCAGGCGAGCTCAGGAACATAATTCCATGTCTTTGCTTGATGATTAGAAGGTTTATTACTCCCTGGATCATGAAGCTCTAGACAAGATTCATTTGATCAGATGTGGGTTATGTCTTGAATACACCTGAGCCAAGTTCCCTCAGGTTCTCCCATAGCTCTGCAGAGAGTACATGTGTCACAGAAGAGATTTCTCACATCTGAACACAAAGACATTCAGGCTTTAGAGTTTATAATGGAGCCATACTCACGTGCTCTCCTGACCCCACAGCTGTGGACCCAGCCTCCCCCACCTTATTTTCCACTTATTTTCCACTGACCCTAGAGAGAGTTGAAACTACTGAGTGCCTTGCAGGCATCACAGCCTCAAACTGACCACTCAAATGCTACTGTGGCAGGTATAGAAAATTCAGAAAGGGCTGGAGAAGTAATACAGGACTATTCCAGCAGATAGTAACAAATACAACTGAGGCATATGGACATGCGGCATAAGCTTTAATTACAGAATGGGCACAGAAGTCAGGTAGGCTGGGGCAGCTTTTTTTGCTTTCCCTTCATATCCCTGTGACACGGCCTCCTGATTTGGAAATATGATAGGTACCAATAGGCCTGTGTTCTGTGTTACACATGGCTGAGATTATCCGCCGCCTGCTTCCTGTGTCACGGCTAAAGCCCTGCATGCTTTAGTTTGCAAAATGTGAACAGCGACAACAACAAATGGCAGCAAGAAGCTCCAGGTCATCAGAAACATGCAGTGCCCATTAAATCTGTTTGTGGGGCGTCAGCCGGTGGGCTGCGTGACACTGAGAGGGTAAACAAGCCAGAGGAGGCAGATGCCTTAACAGCTACTAATTGGAACCTAGTTACTCTTTGAATTACCTTTACTTACCCAGTCGCCAAGGCAGCGAGGGACGGGCTGATCCACCTGGCGCGTTCCGAGTGGAATCGAGGAGAGGCGGCTGCTGCGGCGCCAGCCCCGCGCTCTGCCATGCAGGAGAGGCGCACACAGCGTCCCACGGCACATGCAGCGTCCCACAGCACGCGCCTGGCCGCATGCGAGCCCAGCCAGCACCCCATTTCTCAGGCAATACAGCCACTGTGCTGCTGTGGAATTGCAGGCCCTGCACAGGGAGCCGGGCCGCAATCCCATGAGCACCCAACCTGAAGCACCGCGATACTGCCCCAAAAGCACAGGGGGATCAGCCTAGGCTTCCTGCGCTCCGCACCGCACCGTAACTGCGGCCCTGCCCTTTCTTTCACTAAAAGGAAAGGCCCTTTTCCTTTGAAATAATATTTCTCAGTTTTGTGAGGATCTGAAATTTTGAGTCTCACCAGACAACAAGATCAGTTCAAGGAGTGAGGAGCATGAAGGAAATTACCTAAGAGAGGCTTCCATGCGAGCTACCACAGGGGGTGGCTGTGGCACTTGGCTGCGATTCCAGTGATATTGAAACAGCCCCAAGTGCTTTCCCAGGACAGACTGTATTTGTTTCTTGTTTAGCATGCTCCGCCATGCCACACGTGTGCACTAACCTAGCCCAGAGAGGACTGGGCTGGTCATCTCTCTGGGTCTGCCTTTTCTAAGCCAGTTTCTCAGATCATAAAATTAGTCCGCGGTAGAAGGAATCTGTATTCCGGCAGGACACACGTGGATTCCCAAGATGGTTAAAAGCCAGTTTGAAGCCATCTATCCTGAATGAATTCCTGGAGCACCCAGCAAGGAAATCATGGAAACTCTTCAGCAAGCAGCAGAGCTTCCCCTCTGCCTCTCCACAGCAGCAGAACCACCGCCTTACCTGGCAGGTGCTTTTTCCATTTTGGATTCCTCTGCCCCAGCCTGGCTGAGCTCTGCACGTTCACACGTGCCACGTTATAACAGGGACGTTTCTCCTCGGGATCCCCCAGTGCTCCTGTGCAGGCAGCAAAACACCAAAGCTCTAGCAGAAAGTTACAAAGAAGAACATGCCTGAGCATTCAAACTCGCTTAGCTGCATTACTAAACTATTAAAATGGTCCCTAGCAAAATTTTAGCCCAGACTATCTGGCTTTCTCCTAAAAAATGCCCAAGTAGAGCTCAAGGAACTCATCTCAAGAGGCAGTTAGGATGTCTCTGCCCTGTTTAAGAGCACAAGCAAGTTTAGTACCTTGGACATAGACGTGATCCTCTGTCCCAGCGCCAGAGAACAGTCCCAGACATACTTGATTTATTAGTATAGTCACTGCTGAGCTCTCCATTAATTGCAGCACATCAGCCTATTTGCCACACCATGCAATTCCTCTTCAGACAGCTCCAATTGAAATAAGTCATTCGTGTAAGAGATGAAAAAGAAGAAATTTTTGTTATGAATGGCCATGATCCTTGCATCTGCCACAGACCACAAGGTTGCTATAATCAATAGTCATTTGTTTTTCTGCGGAAATCCTTGCTTGGGAGGTTACAAAGTGCAGACCACAACTGCCCAGTGACCACACAGATGGATCTGGGAGACCTCAGCCATTAGTTAGGGGGCCTTGTTCATCAAGGCTAGGAAGCTCCTAATGACACCAAGAGGCAGGGGCTTTTTTTAATTCTAAAGAGGGATAATTACTGAAAAGCATGAAAATGAGTAGAAGTAACAAAATATAATGCGTTTTTTTATCCAAAAGCATCCCTCTTGAAGGAAAACTAGGGTCACTCTTGCTTTAATTTCCAGGCAAATGAGGGGTGCATGTGACAGCTGAACATTGCTGCTGCTGCAAGCAAGAAGCTGGACGGACAGCATCACCAGGAATAGAACAAGCTGCAAAAGTAGGTGCTTCCTGCAGCCACAGGAGGTTAAAAGATTTCTTGTCCTCAAAAATCCCTGCTTCTTTCAGGGAAAAAAAAAAAAAAAAAAAA
>NW_010585011.1:78479-96936 GCF_000705375.1 Tinamus guttatus | reverse complement strand
GCTAAATACAGAGATTTTCTCTCTATAGCACAGAGAATCAATATAGCTTCTTTCCTGTGAAATTTCCTTCTCCACTAAGCATTATTCTGGTTACTAAAGTGATGGTATTTGGACAATGAAATGATTAAAACCGTTCCATTGCGTAGAACATTTAACACAAGTTTCCTCCCAGGGGATATCGCCCCGTGTTATTAGCAGGGTTCTGCAGAGCTGCGTGAGCCTCCCTCCCTGTACAGACCTCTGTGCTGGATTCGGACCTTAATCTCGCTGCGCCTGAGCCCTGGCGTTTCCCAAAACGCTGCTGGGGACTTTGCCCACACGCTCACAGGGAGGAGGGAGAGAGGGGGGACGATTATTATCTTGTTGATTATTAGGATTTTTTTTTAAGCTTGCACTAGAGATCCATGTAAAGGGAATATTTTTAATGAATCCTTAGAGTACTGCATCCTTTTAGATTACACTTCGACACTTGAAGAACACTTAGAAAATGATGTTATTTGGTGATAATTTTTTCTTCACTGTTCAGTTCCTTCTTGCTCTGGGTAGAGGAGGACCTGAGGGGCAGCAGCAGGGCTCTCTCTCAACCCTCTGATTTCAAATATTTAGCTGCCTTTTTTTTTTTTCTTCACAAATGCTTTCTTAAGCTAGAAATTTAATGCATCTCTACATAAATATGTAGATAAAATATTGGGCTTATATGTAATCACACAAATTATAAAATACTCCTTTTTTTTTCCTACTTCAGTTCCAGTCTACTACGATGAGGTAACCCAGCTAGTGCCAAGGTGCAGTTCCAGTCTACTACGATGAGGTAACAACCCAGCTAGTGCCAAGGTAGGCATCCTCCTTGCTTGAGAGTTATCCATTTTAATCCTCAAAATGTTAGGTGCACCTCGGAGAAAACAGAACTTGTACAGAGATTTTTGAATCCATGTGGAGTTAATATTGTAATAACATTGATAGGGGATAACAAAGCATACTGCTTTTACTGCAGAGTTCCAGCCTTTCTAAATGGCAATTGAATACGGATCTTGGATGCTACAAACTAATGATGGAAATTATGTCCAAAGGGAGTTGAACTTTATCCAAAGCTGAGGCAGCTGCCAGTTGTTGCTATCCAAAGGTCTCGTCCTTATTAAGGAGTGCTTCCCTTTATTGCTGCAAAGCAGAAATAACCCTGAAAAGACAACTAGGGCATGGGGGGTGAAGGTAAAACTAAGGATGTTACTGACTTTAAGCGCCAGCCTGATTTAGCAGCCACAGTTCCTTCCTGCAGATCCTCCCTGCAAAGAGGAGTGCATCATCTCAGAACTAGTTTCACAGAAGCACCCTCAGGGGACAGATCTCATGCTGAATTTGCAACTAGAAGCTCATAAAGGACTTTCAGCCTGTAAGCTGCACACACAGGCACGGAGTCCCATACAAGTCTTGGTACAGATTTGCCCTGCAGGCTAAAGCTGCACTGCCCGTGCATTTCTTTGGCAGACCAAGAGGTATTTCCAAGCCCCCCGTGCCTGCACGCCTGCTCTCGAGGCTGCTAGCCCACTTCATCCGCGAGCAGCTCCTTGCTCCATTCCTCCCTCCTCTTCCCGCACGTAGCACGAAGTACCAGCAAAACGTGTTAGCGCTCCCTTCCTCAAGATCATCTCTGACACACGCCGAGGGATCTCTAGAGCACAGCCAGCCCACATGCAGCAGCGCTTTTGCGTTGCCCTGCATCCAGCTCTGCCGCACAGGCCCCACTGGATTTAGCTTAGGCAATTAGGTTAAGTTCAGAGCATCCTTCACTTGCCACTTGCATGAAATGTATTTCTGAGCTTGTTCTGCATTTAAATGGCAACATCCAGGTTAGATTGGTAGCTGGTATGATTTCAAGAAGGATATGCCAAATTTTATTTTCCCAACTAGAGGTAAGCTTGCCTGAGGCAGCTCAGTAAGAGACAGGCCCTCTCAGAGGGGCACTCTGCTGGTATCAATGTTGTGATTCAGCTTGAGTAGAGATTCCCGAGTCCTGCTGAGTTCAGAAATCAGTGGGAGCCAGATCTGGGAACTGCTGCATCAAGGGATACCACAGGATTCAGGCTCTGATCCTTTTGTGCCCCACTGAAGTCATCTCAAGGATGCACTTGGCCATCTACAGGTTCCTGAACGCTGAGTAAGAACAGAGTGATAGAGATGCTAATAGGTCAGAGGACATGGACCAGGACACAGATCACCCCTCACAAGAAAGGTAAGCACCAGATAAAAGTTTTCAGTGCTACCAGGCACTTTGCTGACCCTTGATACATGGCCATACACATCCTTCAGGCTCCCAAATACTTGCAAAAATTCCACGTTTGGGAACATGTCTTAGGAGTTATTCCATAAAAAGGCGAAAATATATATTCAGCAGAGGAAAAGAGAGATTAGTCTGAGATATCACTTGGGATTTTCACCTCTCTATTTGTTCTCCAGCCAGCTTAGCCAGGCCAACATTTGGAGATGCCTGTCCCTTCACCCATCTTTTCTTCTTTCACAAGTAACTCCATTCTGCAGTAAGCATGCACACATCATTGCAATCACATATTGGCAAACGAATCCAAACAAACATGTGAAGCAAGAGGCTTCATAAGAAGAGACTAAATGACTTCCAGGGGCCCTCTTCCAACCTTCATTAATTCTGCAAACTGGAGACAAGAATTTGGTACAGGAGCATCAGTTGACTAATACTAACTCATCTGCTTGAGAGAGCAGTTCCCAACTTGGACTACAACAAAGCAATGCTTAAATAAAAGTGTAATATATTCTAGGAGAAAATTCAGCTCTTTGGTAAACACAGTCATACTTCACACCTGTAGTGCTTCCATCAAAGATTCCTGCAGCACTGCAAAGATCATTAAGAATAATGATACCCATTACCAGGAAATAAAGGTGCATGTCCACAAGCAGAATTAACCTTTCTTTATTTGAGTTCCAACTTGACAAGATGTGCTGGTAATTCCTACCTCTTATTAGCTCAGGTATCTGCCACTATGGAGTAGCTACAATACTGACCAGTTCTGCATTTTAGAACTGGCTAATACGCAGTCAGCACTGAGTGCAGAGAGAGGATTTCAAGTCTTTCTGCACCGTGTAGAAACCCAAGATTCTTGCTCAAGGGACTAAGCTATATGGTACAAATCTATCCATGCTTCAACCACATGGACATATTTCTTTTGTTATAGCTACTCTAGTAGACAGTAAAGGAAATCAGAAAATTTGCAAAATAATGCACCTGCTATTCATTAAAGCAAACTTCTGCCTTGCTTCAAATTAAGATTTTGAAGTCTTCATCTTGCATTTTCTGCATTTAAGTGCAATTCCAGACCTTCTGAGACTGAAGAGTTTACACATTATCCTGTGACTTCCTCTTCTGTTTGGGTTTAAGATTTGTTAAGAATTTAAAGAAAAAAAATAATCCATTCTCCAAAGCGTGACTGAGAAGCGGAAAGTAACTTTGTCTATTAGAGCTGTCAAGAATTTACCCTCTCATAAATTTACTAAGTCTCATTCTAACTGCAACTTTTTCACCTCCTTCCTTCAAGTTTTCAGTTCTACCCTCAAACTGCTTCTTAATGAAGTCAGTGTTAAAAATCCATCACCACAGTGCAAAAGTCAGGAGCTTGGAGAGTTCATGGAATTCTTCTCTCAGACCCTGCCATTTTCCTAACTCAAAGTTCATTAGAAAGAAATAGGAGCATTGTTACAACCACTCAAAGGATGAAGTTTTTGAGGAGGGATATTTTTCATTTGACCGATATAGCTGGAACAAAAAACCAATACAGGCTCCTCATTTGAAGGTGGTCAGTCACAGAACTGTTTGCTCAATGCTAGATGTCCAGCAATACATGAGACTTATTTGACTGCAGTTTAAACCAGCTATACAACATCTGGCAAACCATGGCAGCTGAGGCCAGGAGGTGCCACTTTCAGTTGAAGGGATGTGTACTACGTCCCGTGAAACACAGTTCAACTCACCATACTGAAAAAATCACAAGTAACTGTTCCCTTGCCAAACACAGGATGAGGCCATCAAACAAAATGCTACAGTTCAGCTCGTGAACTGCTGCATGAACACACAAGGCCAATGTCAAAACAGTCCTGAATGTCTCAAATTCTGCTCAACTTTAAAATGACAGGGAATCAACAACTTGTGACAAATCACAGGGTAAGCTGCAATAACAAATGCCTTTACATAATCCTGTTGTGGCCACTGCATACCCTAACCTAGCAAGCTCAGCAGAACAACATTTGGTGAAGGAGCTGGTAAGGGTAGCTCAGATTAGCACAGTTCACTGTGCACGGAACATTAATCTTGTATCTCGGCTTGTATCCACAGCAGAACACATAGAATATTAATTTCCTGACAGAGCAAAATTTTCTTTCTTTCTCTCTCTCTTTTTTTTTTTTTCTTCAAGAACAGGGAAAGGAAGCTATTTGGACACTTGCAAAAAGAAAAAAGTAGAGGAACATCTGGCTTCCCCAGGTAGCAATCCCTGCCCCTCACCTGGAAGGAAAGCAAGCTTAGAGCTGTTCTTCAACCAGCTACCAACTGAGCCAGGCAAAGCAGAGCAACAGGAGGAGGAAGGCTTGAGAATTCAGGCAGGCATGCAGCTGCCATATATTTCTTAAGATATCAAAAAAACAGCAATAAATGTTTCTCTGCCCTTCTAATGAGAATTATCCACTACTCCTTGTTTGGTTTTGCGAGCCAAGATTATAAAAGCTGGCCCTAGAGACAGAAGCAGGTTTTCAGCAGCTCTCCAAAAACCAAGATGCTCTTTCTTAGAGGCCATCTGGTTGCTTCCAAGATAATATCCCCAGTAGCTGTAAAAACCATCTGAAACAGTCATAATGAGGTAAAGATCAAAGAAACAGCCACTTCACATTATTTCCATTTCAGCATTCTTTACTTTCAGTAGTAGCCAAGAAAAAAAAAAAAGGAAAGAAAAAAAAAAGAAAAAGCAGCAGCTGTCTGGGTGCTTCATCCAGTACTGAACAAATGCTGTTACTCCCTCATGAGAATCATAGTTGTAACGAAGAATTCATTAGGCTATTCCCTCACCACCTACTATTTCTCACACTAGATTGAAAATACTTGTGATCTCATGCAAAATAATTTCCAAGGCAGAGAGTGTAAATTTACTGTTGGAACAGTCCATCACCACGGGCCTTTCCCTCCCGCCACTCTAAGCTGCAAGGGCTACAAAGAGGCACCTCCACCTCAGCAGGTGACGCTCACGCATCTTGCTGAGGAGAAGCGAGGCCTTGCTCAGGCCAATGCAGACAGACACCAATTCGCACCCCTTATGATTTTGCACCATCACTGGGACAAACTGAACAGCAGAATTAGAGCTAAGATAATCGAATTTTGTCAAAGATGACTATTTCAGAATATAAGAGGTCGCAAACATTCCAGAATTGTCCCTAAGAGCACATGCTCCCCTACCTCTATGTGAGGGCACCTTGCTGTCCTAGCATGGAAAGGAGAGAAAACTGTCAAAGATGCACATTCAGCTGGACGAAAACACTAAGATTGAGTGAGTCTCTCCAAACAGAATCTACTAAGCTCAGACTCAGTAGTTTCTTTCCCTTCATTTCAAAAGGCTGGCAGCTTTCTAGATTTCTAGATCTCCTGCAGAAGAGGGATGGGAGAAGTAGAGGTGCACGATTCACAGGAGACTTTCATGACAAGCTCTACTGGTCTGTAAACTATGCACTATATAATGAAAGAGTATTCCAACCTTAAGATAATAGGACCAGATATTTTACATCCTCATTACCAGAGTGGACATCTAATTACCTTGACTCATGCCCTAAGTCTCTTTGTGCTAGATCTTGCCAGAAATTCTACTTTTGCTTCCCCAGCAGAAGAGTCACAGTATTCATGTCCCTATATCAGGACGGAACAAATCAGTTCTATTCTATGTTCCTTTTTATTTTATTAAAAAAAAAAAAAAGAAAAAAGCTGCATTATTAATTATAAATCTATTTATAAATAGAAGATATAAATTTATTCTGCTAATTACCTTTAGATAAAGTCCTAAATAATCAAGTTGGAAGCTAGAAGACTTCTGCATGCTCACTGCAGTACATCTTGCCCTGAAAATGGTTCAGTTGAACAAAGAATCCAGACCCACGCAATCAGGTATTGCTCATGTGGCCAGTAAGAAGCCCTGAAGTTACTTTAATGAGCACAGACCTCATTAAAATATAGTCTTAAATTTAGCAATACAAAAGAATAACCTACTAAAGGTGCAAAGGAACATAAAGATTGATGCTCTGGACTCAGTATTTCTTGCGGCTTATTGCTAACAAATTAATATAAATAATAATAATCTAAAAAGTCAAAGCAAAAAAGCACTATACACGCACTATAATAGCAATGAAGACAGGACGTGCATTAGACCTACCTACCCTGTGCTGCTACAGAAGAGCTGCTTCTCACAGTAGCTACACATTTCTCAAGCAATAGAATTTGTATCAACTCCCAATCTGTACTGGATTTCCTATTCCCTCCTGTCCAAACCACCTTCCGATTATGTAGGAAGGACTGCTCCCATTTTTTAATCTATTATTTTGAGAAACCTTGTCACAGAGCTCCCTTAGCTATTTAGCTGCTGAGATTAAGGATAACCTTAGGCTGAAAGGAATCACATTTATAGTATTTCATGCTAGGTGCCATATCCTAGATTATTTGCAAGGCCACTGCCACAGGAACATTGGTTCATAAAAACCCAAATCATTCAAGTATGCTATACTTGCTATATGTATATACTATATACATATTTAAAACATATATATTATGATTTCTTTTATTTGCAAGGCCACTGCCACAGGAACATTGGTTCATGAAAACCCAAATCATTCAAGTATGCAATACTATATATATATTTAAAACATATATATTATGTTTTCTGTTCTTCAAATTCAACCTTTTAAATGCTGGTTGAAGATGTTATTAAAAAAAAGCAAGACAAGAAAAAAACAAAAAACAACAAAAAAAAAGATTTTCCTCCCAGACACTTTGTATAAAGGTAAGATTTTGATAAATTTGGTAGTTGTACTTACCAGAAGAAAGTAGCAAAATTTCCGGTGCCAATCAGTTGAGAGAGATTCTCTCTTCTATATCGCCTGTGATTTATCATCTGTTTTTACCAAAAAAATAATAATAATAATAAAAAAAAAAAAACAGAAATTTCACCAGCATGGCAACTTCTTCCCCCCCCGCCCCAAGGAAAAATAAAAAATAAAAAAAAAATTCAAAAGATCACCTACTTTCTTCTTGCTACCTTCACATTCAGAAATCAGTCATCTTTAGGCTCATCAGCACATCTCATAAGCAATATATGCTTGTTCTTAAACAAAAAGGCACCTATAAATACTCAGCCTTTGAAGCACTGAACAGAATTAAGCACGTTATTACAAAATATATTTTTACTGTCTTTCTTTGTAACTCACATGCCATGTAATTCACTCTGAAATCTGAGCTTGTTACTTCCTCAACCTAGTCGCTTTCTTTGAAATACTTAAATTCAAATAATTCACATTTCTTTGCTTCATGTGTGCATATATAAAGACAACATTCCATTGCACCTTCTTTCAAATACTACTTTGAAGCAATCTGAAAATTTAATACATATTTCTTAGAGAAATTTAAGTGAATTTATTGTATAAAATTATGATTGGCATGGTACAGAAAACTTCCTTTTAAAGCACATTTCCCATTAACTTGTACACAAATATTACAAGAATCAAGCAAAATGCAAAAGTCTTAAGAACTAATTCCATACTACAAAAGTGTTCACATAGTGAAGTTACTCTGGTTACAAAATGTTATGGAAATAAAAGCACTTCAAAATACAATTTGGGAAATGTTCTTGAACAATCAACACTAGGTTAAGTTAGTTTAAAAATGGAAGAAAAAAAGGGTACCCTCTTCAGAACACTCCTATTGGCTTAGCAAGATGGAACAAAGTTCAGATCTGTTCATTTACCAAGGACTGATCTTTCCAAGAAGTAAATAAAAAAGGGTTAGTTATTAAAGGGCTCAATAATACTCTGATGACAAATAACGCCATCAAAAAGTTATCTGGCTCTCTTGTTTTCATACAGGAGCTGTCAGAGGCAGAGCTGTGTAAGTGAACACTTCCAGGCAAGTACAGATTGCCTCACTTGTTCTGTTTTTCTCCTTGAGACAATCTGAACTTTGTGGTTTCAACTAACTGGTTTAGCTCCTGAGGTCGCAAGCCCCAGGAACAGAGGTCCGCAAAGGATATATATTCAAAGAACAAAACTGAACTTTCACTACGAAGGACTACTTAGATGTCAGGTTATTCAAATACTGTACATGCTTCCCCTCCACAGTAAGACTGTTCAAAGCTACCAAATCTCTGCTTCCCAGCTACCCTGAGGGTCGGCTGTTCTCAAGAAGACAAAAAACGCCTGGGTCCTACAAACAGTCTTAAAATAAGGAGGACAGTCACTCTGCTAGAAAATAACACAGAAATTGAAGACTGAAAACATCCTTAAAAACTTGTAACAAAGTAACTACAAAGCAATGCATTACATTTTTTTTTGTACCAGATGACTTGTGTGTGTTTGAGCAATTGAACACTGGTCTGCATATCCACATGGAATTTGCACGCACGGGACTTCACATTTCGGCATTGCAATTACTTTTTTCTTTTTACCCACACAAACACATTTTCTCTCTCACACACACGCAATTACTGTCAATTTATCCAGTCTGTTTGAATAAAAGACTGTGAAGAACAGTCCACAGCATGCATAAGAGGAGCATCATCCGATACAGTGTTGTCCTGCAAAAATGGAGTCAGAATTCCTGAGTCTCAAAGACGTCACTGCCCTTCTCCGTTACTGGATTATTTACTTTTCCAGGAGAACCTCTAGTTTTCATTTCTTCACTCTGGTAAAATTTATAATAGATTGCATCTTTCAAAAATGTAAAACTTTTAGAAAAAAATATATAAACTGAAGTTAATTTTTAAACATTTGTAAACGGAGGAGGTAATTCACTGATAAACAAAGGCCACCTTCACGCTAATATCCCATCAGTTTTGTTTAAAGGAGAGATTTAGCTCCCTATTCTGGAAAACCTTAATACAAGCAATTCCATCCTTTTAACAATTAGAAAATATATATATAGACAGGGTTAACATGGAACAGCCCTTTGTTACCATCAGCAAGGTGGTAAAACCAATGCAAGAGTTGATTCACAGTCTCCTTCAAGTAGTGCTGGTCACTGCAATCTATTATAACTTCTATTTTTTCCCTTTTACTTTGCATATTACACAGTGTAACTTAAAATGTTATTTAAGAGCACTTCAGTCCCACAATGTAGGATTTAAGCTTGTGTGAATACATATGCATGGCTCTGCAACATTTGTAATGACTTACAAAAATACATTCAACCAAAACTTTATATAAGGTTCTCTCCCTGCTCCCCTTAAAAAAATAAAAATAAAAAAAATAAAAATCAAGGATGAAGAGAAAGCCAAATGGCCCCCTAATCAGCAAAATAATACACTAGAATTCTGGAAGTAACTCCAAAGCAAAGCACATTCAAGAATAATATACACTGAATTGCATACGTTCTCATTCATCTTTATCAGTAATAAAGTTCTAATGTATATAATTATTCGGCCTTATAAATAATGCTAAGCAGAAAAATATTTACCTCTGTGCTATATTTCTCAGTTCATAGAAGCATTTCTCAGTTTATAGGAGCAAACAAAAACGAAAGTGCAGACTACAGGCCATGACAGGCGTAATAAATGACCAAAGGTGCAGCCAAATTTACATTTACATCTTAAGTTACTTTGCCATCTTCCGAGTTCTTGCTAGAAGTCACCCCTTGTGCAAATGAAGAGCTGGTCAGCTGGTCGGTGCCACAGTACAACCTGTAGCCACTGGAGGGAGAGGGAGCTGTTTTTTCTTTTTGTTTAAATCTAGTTTAGTTGTCCATAGACATCTCTAGGCAATAGCTGAGGTTCATAAAAACCTTTCTTTATTAATACTTGAAAAAAGAAAAAAAAAAGTCACACGATATTGATCCCTCCCCCAGCAAATGCTACTGTCCTCTTGTTGCATGACGTGGTTGAACCACTGATGCTGGGTGGGCTGCCTGTAGCAAGGGACGTCTTCATTTCCATCTCACACGCCACGATGGCTGCATTCAGCTCCACTTGAGCTCGGTGAACCACATAAAACATGAGTCCTATGCTGATGACAATCTGCAAGAAAAAAAAAGAGTTGTCAGATATACAATCCATAAGCATGGGCAGCACACAACCATTCCTAACACAACCTGGATGCCACCAGAGCAAACACTCAGGAAGACATCACTGAGTCGAGGTTTCAAAGGCAAGTGATGAGAAGGGAGATGAACTTAACTGGGAAGTGACTCTATATCACTGTATGTTCCTACTAACGTGCCAAAGAGCAGACACCAGGGAAACTTAAATAGTAGAAGGAGCTGCAAATACAGATTCTTTCTTGCCATTACGACCTTTCACACACTTTCTAGCAAAGTAATCTCTTCATCTCTTCAAAAAACAGCTGCATAAAGAAATGACATGATTGAAATCAAAGAGCTGTTTTCTAAATAGCAAGTGGATACCTACAGTTTGCAAAACAGCAGATAAAAGGGATGATGCAAAGAAAACAAAACTACAGCACTCCAAAG
Organism: Tinamus guttatus; assembly: GCF_000705375.1. The sequence continues at coordinate 86,210 of NW_010585011.1, read as the reverse complement.
ACCTCGGGAGAAAATATGACAGAATTGAAGTCTGAGCAACTTGTAGCAGTCTGAACTTGTAGAATTTGAGTCCAGGACCTTTTCCTCTGAATTTTATTACTATTTTTTTCTGAACTTAATAAATGAACATAGGAGTAAAGCAGTATAATTTTTGCTTAGACATTACTTATTCTATGGTATCAGCATTTGCTGCACTGCCCAGAGATTGTCTTTGGCTTCAACAAACCACCACTAGGGTTTTCAGCAGAGACTCTCCTTTACAGAAACAAACAGAAAACTTCCAATATAATCAAGTTGTCTTATAACGAGAGTATCCTTACAATAAAGTGGTACATTTTTCCATATTTTAAAACTGCTTCTATCCAGTTGGAACCTGAGCTTCCTTAAAAAAAAAAAAATCCATATTTTATACAGCAGGGCTTCTGCTGCAGACAGTGGGCTGTTCTACTGCTACAGAAATATTGATCCAAAAATAAATCGAACACCTAAGTATTTAAAGCAAGTCTAGAAACTCTGATCCAACATGACAAAATACTGGGTTTAATCCTACTGCTGTAAAATAAGGGTATAATTGTTCCCTATTAAGCAAGTAGCATGCTTATATTTGATAAGCTTATTTAATAAAGAGCTTACAATTATCCCAAACTCATTCTTTAAGACTGTTATAAGCATTAAAAAAACAAATACTCCAAATTATTCAAGAGCAACTATCTACTAATTCCAGCTATAAGTTTCAAAAGTTAGTACATGTAGGAGTCAACTTTAAGACTGTTATAAGCATTAAAAAATAAATACTCCAAATTATTCAACAGCAACTATCTACTAATTCCAGCTAAAAGTTTCAAAAGTTAGCCCATGTAGGAGTCAGAAAGAGACTACAGACAATAAATTATGAATATATATGGAAAATCCTACTATAAAAGCTTACCGAAATATTTAAAATTTAACTGTCTCTAGAATTATTGCTGCCAACAGCCTTCAGTGTCCTCGGCAAATAATTTAAAACATGTACACACAGGCAACTACGAACAAAGCTAAAATCAAACAGCATTTGTTATTTTGGATACATTCAAAGAAGCATGAAGTGTTTTTAAAGCTACGTATTAAATTGAAGCGCATCAAAGCCACGCAGACAGGCAAAGCACGGGGCAGATGTCTGAAAAAAAGTGGGAGAACAAGTAATCCCTTCCCTGGGAGGGTGCCCTCGCCTTAGGCGCTCATCTCCTAAAAGCTGCTCTACGAAGGCGAGGGCTCCTGCTCAAACACTGCAGCCTCCCCAGCCAGCACTCACCTGAGCTGCAGTTACACTGCGCTGGCAGGTGATATATCCACCAAGGAGACTCGGCGCAATTTTAAACAAATTTTAAAAGCAAAAAAACAGGGAAACACTGCTGAAAACTACCCCATAAATGAGGTCTACAGACTAAAGTGAAAGCTGATCGAGTAACTTTTTAACTTCTATCATATTACATATGTCACATTCCCCAAACATTTTTAATATTTTTAAAGATATTTTAATATTTTTAGTGATCTGTTATATCAATACTATAAATTATGTTCTACATACTTTATAAACCAGCAAGGGAAGAGAGGAATGGGGAGCATTAAACTGATCCTGGAGCAGGTTTTTAATCTTAGCTTTGTTAAATACCAGTTTTTGATCATAAAAACTGAGAAAGACGAATGACTGCAAACCAATCCAAATCTGCAAACCACGGTAACTGCAGTCAAAAATAATCTGAAAGTGCTGGCACTAGCAGATGAGAACCAGTTTGTATTCTAAAACCTCATGCACTGAATTGCAAAATAAGGATCATTTGCTTTAGCCATTAGTAGAATGGTATTTCTACAGCACTTTTCATACAAAAAAATCTATGCAAAATTGGAAGCATTCTGTGCTAGCAGTGAACACTGCCCACATGCGGGTTCTGCACGGATGGTTTGAGGAGCCCAAAATTCAGCTGGAGAAGTGAAAACTACACACTGCAAGAGAGGAAAACTTGACAAGGCAGAACAAGGAAACGCAGGTTGAATAATCTCTGCCTTGCATCACCTGAGGAATAACAGAATTTAACCTTTTCTGTTGAAAGAAAATGAAACAAAAACAGCAAGAAAAAGACAGGACACTGGAAACCCATTGTGCTGAGTATCCAGTGGTCATAAAGTCTGTGAAAAAGAAATGCCAGCTCTGTTTGACACGGTACACTTAAAATATAACAGAGATGGAAATCCAACACTTAAGCTGCTACTTTTTGAGCACCATATGCCCCATTTGCTCGGCTCTTGGTGTGTAGGAGGCTGCTGCCTCTGCCTAGGGAGGTTACACACCGAGCAGAGAGCACCAACACCGTGACGTGTGTGACCCCTGCTCAGGCCTCCTCTTCTGCACCGGGGACTGTGCGATCTGCAAGGCAAACCAGCAGTGCCAGATCTCTCTCTGTCTTATGCACATTCCTACTGGGATGTCATTTCCAAAGGAAAAAAGAAAAATCCATAATTGAGATAAGGGCCCACCAAAGAAACTTGCCTGCTTAGCTCCAAAAACAAAATCCTGTCTCAAATCCCACTGGCACAGTAGATCAGTAAGAAATTAGAAGGGTAAAGAAATACGCTCAAACAGAACAAGTAGACCACACTTCCAAGAGCAACCTCTCACCAAAACAGTCCTAAAAATACTGACGTGCCCGCTAAAGCCTGTGAAAGCGATGCCTGCAGCTTACCTGCAAACTGAATATAAAATATCCACTGACGCTTTGCTCTGCGATCACATCCTCCATCGTACGCAGGGTGGTGCCCAAGTAGGAGTTGAGGAGCTGAGTAGGAAGCAGCCCGACCGAAGAAGCCATCAGGTAGTTGGGGAGCGACAAATCTGTAATCTGAACAGCAGAAAACATGAGAACCCAGGCACGGCCTCGGCTCCACCGCCCCCACACCAGCCATGCACAAAGAATTTATTTTATTTCTTCAGTTAAACTTTGCCACTGCTGTTGAACATAGGGTTATACAATAAAATGGCATTTGGTTAGATCTTATCTGGTCATTTTAAAATTACTGCGCTTTATCTCGTTTCACCTTACATTGCTCAACATCTCCTCCACACAATGTCATTAACTAAGGATACAATTGGGCTGTTTAAGATCTTTATTTCTCCATGGTGAACAGAGCCCTACAATTTATGCTTTTCTCTCAGGAATAAATGACATTACCAGACAAGAAGGTCTAAGGAAAGATTTGATATTTATCATCTATTTTCTTTGCATTTTACATCCATGAAAACTAATAAAGCGAGTCTGTTCAAAATGTTACTGTGCTGAATAAGACAGAATGGCAGATACAATCTGCCTCTACAGAGGAAATTATACACAGCTCACGAGGATCCTCTGCCAAAAGATATTTTATATCATCCTTTAATTAGTGAACAAAATACAAATTAGTAGGACAGCTATAGCTTTTGTCAGTATCTGCAGGAGAAAAACATGAGTAATACTTAAAAAGTTTCCTTTCTTTGCTGACAAATTTCTGTTCCAAGTCACTGAATACTGAGTGGACAGTTTATATAGGAACAACCTACAAAGCATTAGCTAAATTAATATCAGCAGCTATTGAGAAATATTAAATCTAAGAGCCAAGAGTCCAGGAGATATTTATGTAAGAAAATGAAAGCAGAAAGAAGCAGAGGGTTAAAAATAACATAAGCATAAAAAAGGAAGTTTTGAAATAAGCAGTTTAAGGAATTCCTCCGGACAACTCAGTTGATCTCATAACAAAACAAGTTCTAAGTAGGAACATCCCCTAAACCTGGAAGTCTACATGAAATTATTGACCTTGACAGATTTGTACCATGCCAAAGACGAGAGAAAAGCAGCAAAGTTACTCATTTCATCATGCTGTTCTTAAAATAAACTGTGAAAGTCACAATGTCGAATTCCCATAGCTCTAAGCACAGACCACCGGTGGAAAGTCCCTGTGGGGGAAGGAAGGGCAGAGGAAGAGGAGGAGGATGCAATGGGACATAAAGATTAAGTCACTGGAGTAAGATACAATCAACCAATTCCAAACTTCACACTGCAAATTACAGTTCCTATAGACTTAAGTATAGAGTAGCAACACAAACAACACACTTCCCCTCTATGAAAGTTTAATTTAGATTTCTAATGAAAAAGCACTATATAATTATGTCAGATTTCATATCTGACAGATGCTTTCAAATGATTTTTTCTTAATATTACAGTAATCTGGGCCACGTAATAAGAACGCACACAGAAACTTCCCTTATTGCCAAGGGAATGAGGGAGCAGCTATTAAAAGTCTCTGAAACACTAACGCTGAGGCAAGAATTGCTAAGTAGGACACTGTCATTAAACCTAATGGGGCTGGGAAACTTCCCAAAGATTGCTTTAGCACTCCTGGGCACCTCTTTCTCTTCTGAATATGTATGAAGACACTCGGGTTGCAGAGGCACACGCTGCACGCCTGGATCTATCCCGAAGCGCCTGGGCGCTCCGGGCCCCGAGAGGAACCGCTTCCAGAGAAGGAGAGGCTGCCAAGAGACACGCCGGGCTGGGGCTCGTGCATTCCATCGAAAGGAAAGTTAATCAGAGGGAAGAAGAGGGCATGCAGAAGATCTCCCTGCGAGCCCTACTGTGCAGGGTGCAGACCCGCAGTGGTAGCCCAATAGGAGGCAGGTGCCGTGTTGGCCACCGGCTGGTGGACCTGAGAAACCCGAGAAACGTTCAATACATAATGCAGCAAACATCATCTTCCTTCTATAACCTTCTGTAAGGTTTTATCTCCCCTAGAATGCTGTCACACCAGGGAGATTTTCTACAGGGACTCTGTTTCTAAGGGAAGCTCAAGCAAGCAAAAATTAAGATTGAAATCCCAAAGAATGAGCAGATGCAACGCTGCTACTGGCCAGAGCAAACTACACACTGAAATAAAATAAAGAACCACCTAACTTCGCTGCTAGCAAAAGCTACAGCCAGAAAGTCTCCAGCTTAGCCCTGGTGAGGCTCTCTCTGATGCAGCCTTTGTGGATTCCTCGCAGTTGACCTTTCTGGTTCTGTCAAGGAGTGAGTCGGGCCGCTGCTAGAGGTCAAATGCGCTTGGGGATTGGAGCAGATCTCCTGCCCCTCAACCTGGAGCATCCTGTGCTGCAGGTCAGGTCGGCTCAGCTCCTGGGAGGAAAGGACAACTGACAGCCTTTGCTTCCTAGGGAAAAACAGGTATTAAACGAAAACAAAACCAAACACTGGGAGCTTTCCAGCAAGCACAGGAAGCAGCCCGTGTGCTCCCTGAAGGAGATGGTTCCTGAATCGCGACTTCACCACGCTCATTTCTGGAAGCAGAGGAGTTGGACACTCAGATTTCCAGTCAAACCAGATTTCTGTACAACGTAGCCCACTCAAAGAGGGGAAAGGAGGAAAGGCCAGGGGAAACACTCCAGCGAGAAGCGCCCGAGCAGCCCTGGGCCGCACGTTACAGGAGCGAGTGCTGCGCTAAAGCCCGCTCAGAAACACGAACTCACTCCCGTTTCACATGTTCCCGGGCTTTCCAGGTAACTGCGCTGCCCTCCTGCTCCTAACGCTCGGCGCTTTCCCAAAGGGCAGCAGATCGACCTCAGGAAGCAAGAAGGTAGTGAGCCGCCAGCGAAAAGCAAAGACATTCCCGTCAGCTTCATTTCCAAGAAATCCGAGCGCCGTCCGTGTGAGCAGAACTGAGTATTCCGCGTGGATCTTAGACCTCACTCACAGTGAGAAACAGCTTGGAACTCCCACATTTGCAGGCAGCATTTTAAGTTTTTCAGTAATACAGGAGTTCAATTTTGAATCAGGAATTTTGGTATGAACACACTGTTTCACCTGACTACGCTGTTAAGAGCAATAAATCAGGAGTAATGAACACAGCTCCCAAAGTAATTTTAGGAGGCAACATTCAAGCTATTTAGCATACTCAGGAACTTGGCTTCATCTCATTTCCATATATGTTATTTTTATACTGAAACCTTTCACTAGGGAAAAAATTTTTTAAGTTTGCAGCACTTACAGAATATTAACCACTGACTATAGCATTATGTTAATGTTACACAGGCCTGAATACCCTGCTGAATCGTTCTCCCTAGCGGGCATGGCAGAATGACTGGGAAAGGGAAAAATCCAGTGTTTTAGCTCAGTAATTCGCAGGTCAGCCGTATACCAGACCCACTACTGCTCTAGAACATTTGCTGATGGCATCAAGTGACGCCTGAAAGCCACAAACCACCCACGCGCGGCAGCTCTCCCTGCTTTAGAAGGGTCCCACTGCAGTAGAGGCGCCTCCGGCTGCGCCAGAACCTGCCACTCTGATCCTGGAGGGATCCGGGATGGATCGGGAGACGCCACAAGCTGCTCCCTCCGCTCTCATCACACCCGCCATGCAGGTCCGGGCTTCCCCAATCCCGCAGCACCGCAAATAAGTAAATAAAGTGGCTAGCTTCCTTTCATTTTCACGAAATGCTTAAAGGAGCTACTTAAATGATGATATCCTCAAGTTGCTACACCGTTTAGGGACAGACAGCCACTCTGGAGACTAATGCCAAGGCTACACTGGAAGTTTTACACGCGGCAATTTTAACCTACAGGAAAAACCTCACAAGCCCTGCGAGAATTAACACCTAACAACAAACTGAGCATTAGTGACCTGCTCATTTGCAACCAGATGAAACGGTCACAGCGAAGCAAGTGCTTTGGAAGGACACAGATCCAGGACTGCAGATGAGGGAAGGAGAGTATTTTTGTAAGAAAGCCGCAGACCAAAACCCTTGTCTATATGATCTCTTATGTTAAAAGATATATGAGTTACCATTAAACATTAAAAACACTGTGCAATCTGGTGTGCTTTGTATGGATTTTTGTGCTTTTTCAGACCTAGCTGAGGCCTAATACAGAGCGAAAAACCATTTCTTTAGATGGTTTTCCCTCAGGGAAAGCAGAGGGCTTGAAACTAGTCTAATTAACCTCCTCTAAAAAGAGCATACTTTGTATTCTTCTTTACTTTCTCCTTTAAAGGATCAGAGACTAATTACAAGATGATAAGTTTTAATAGATTTTTTTAAAAAATGTACTAACTTATTAGGAGAGAAAATCAAGCCCAGCACTTTTCCAAACTTAGGTTTAAACTTTGAGCCCTCTTCAGCTATGAGCCTGCACCTTCCTGCTCTCCATGCGCACGAGTTTAACATCACACAGAGCTTCGCTAAACCCACGCTGCGCACAGCCTCTGACCAGAGAAGGAATTTTAATCCACCCACTTCTTTCCTTCCAACATTATTATTTGCGTTAAGGCGTCTAGAGGCCTGGCAGGCTTGCTCAGCCTTCCCTCCCACCGACCCGCGTTACCAACACAGGTGTTTCCCACCCGCCGAGTGCCCCTGCGGGGACGTTTCGCCGCCCGGCCCCTTGGTGCTTCTTTGGGCGCTGCAGCCCCGCGGCAGGCAGCGACCGCGGCGTCCGCGCGCCCTCCCTTCCCGCTGCCAACGGCGCGGCCGGCACCAGGGGCGCGCAGGGGGCTCACGGTTATTTTCCCTCAGCAAAGAACAAAGTGGCAACGGAACCCAGCGCTCCTTGGGCAAAGGGGGCACCGCTGCAGAGGCCGCCCTCCCTCCCGCGGTGCCCGGTGCGAGGGGCCGCGGCGCAGGCCGCACTCACCGCGAAGACGGCGTTCTGCAGCCCGAAGGGCACGGGCGTGACGCGC
>NW_010585011.1:39065-53253 GCF_000705375.1 Tinamus guttatus | reverse complement strand
TTGCAGTCTCCTTCTCTGGAGATCTTCAAAACCTGCTTGGATGTAGTCCTGTGCCACGTGCTCTAGGTGACCCTGTGTCTGCAGGGCGTTTGGACTAGATGGTCCCTTCCAACCTTAAGGATTCTATGATTTGCAAAGAGCCTCCCAGGTTACACTTGGTAATCACTGAGTAAAGCTTTGCAGTATAAATAACGTCTTGCTGTGCTTCTGCTTAGAGAGAAGCTAATTTATGAACTGTGCAGGACTATTGCTTATATCTGAGTGTGACTCATAATATCTGACTTAGCCATCCAGCCACACAGGAGGCTTTTTCTCAACATGATCCATAATCTCTGTTGGATGCTCTATTACAGTAATTTTTATTACACTGCTTGCTTCCAAAATGCTCCTGCAGGGGTAGTTATAAACAGAATGTACATAGGCAAGTCAATGCAGTAAATCAATTAATGTCACGCATACCCTGAATTTCCAAGGTATGTCCCTAAAAAGTCATGCAAAAAACTACCGAATTGTCTGGCTCAATGTGAAAGACCGTGTAAGAAATGTGTGCCACATCTTGCAAGGAGCACCCATATATTCCATGTACGATGATGTGCATTTAGTATATTTAGGCACTTTTAATGCACCTTGAAGAAAATGTTATTTATTATGTTTACTTTTCTAATACTCACTTTCTGTCTGAGGAATACTATGTATCTCCTACTGATGGAAAGGAGGGGTAGAGACAGAAGTATTTTGCTATTGAAGTAGGCGAAACAGTTCACGCAATCAATAACAAACCTGTTTCCCTTTCCAGAACAATGTGATGCCCTAGAGACTTTGCTGGAGTTCATATATAGGAATGCTGTATGACAAATTAGGAGAAATGTGGCCAAGTTCAACTAGTTCAATTAATTTGAGTCCATAAGCTTGGAATGATTTCAGATTTTATGTGCTTAAAGTGTTTGCTCAAACATCAGTTGCCTGTGAGGCTTCCACTCTGCAGGTTCAGCACTGCACAGTTTTACACCACATCCATAGGAAGCAAATTTGTTTTAAAATTGGGATATTAGCTACATTCTCAGAAAGAAAGATTACTGGATATTTGAACCCCAAATCTAACATGTTTACACTGTTGTCATCTCTTCTTATTAATAATTTGTAATGACTAGGATACTTTACACTCTCAGTGTCACCTTTTACAACATACAGGAACCAAGTATCATTTCACAGTAACAAATATTACACAACACGATCTGTAAAGTTCTCCCATACACACTTAATAGAATTCTTTCAATGTTGCCATATTTTTTCTCTGTGACAAATTAAATATTCAAAAAATAAATTTATAATCAAAACCTAATTAGATAGGAGTTCTAGACAGTGGATCAAGTTGGCAAATAGGAGTATTACAGGAGGTAGAATTGAGAATAAAAATACTTTCTTCACAGTGAAGTGAAAGCTTCAGAGCATTCCAGCTGCAGGTAGCAGAGAAATACAGAGGGAATTCCTCTAGGAACAGCTCCAAAGCCATTATGTTCCCAAGTGCCTGTGAGCACCTCCTGGTGCTGGGGAGCAGGAAGACACGGAGAATCTTCTGCCTCCCAGGAAAGCAGCAGGAGATGCTGTCCTTTAACTCCCACAGGAGTACTGGGAAGAAGATGGTGTGGCTGGCAGCCTGGCCCATGGCCGTGGTCACTGGAGACCTGGCCATGCCCCCCAGCTAGGACATACCCCTTTGTCTTGAGCCAACCAGGGGGACACAGCGCTTCCCATGAAAGAAGAAGTGAGGTTTATCTTTGCCTGAAAGATTTATGCAATGTCAGACCTCACAGCCCAGACACGTTCAACCATGTTATGATGGTATGTGATTCCCAGTCATTTCCCAATGTGCGATTTCAATAAAACTTAATCTCAGGTATTTGAAGACATCTTAAACACCAGTGAGCACAGCAAGGACTGTAACGTCCAAGCAGGAGCTCTGGAGCAGTGAGTGGCCACCGCACTGCACTTGCTGTCACCCAAGGATAAGGTGGGCACGAGGCATCTTGACCAGCTGCCACTGCTCAGCTCCTTCCTACACCCTTGACCTTCCTGGGAGAGTCGGGACCGAGCTTGGCTCGTGCAGGGCACGGATCAAGCCACGTGTCCATAGGTGCTAAGTCACACAGCAGGACTGTGGGATTCCTGTTGAGTCCTCCACAGCAAGGACAGACAGCTAGCTCTGCCAAGGTCATATAAAGTAAGAGATGAAAGGAGCTCAGAAATCCTGCCACATGGATGTAACTCAGGAATGCTGCGTATGTTCATGACACAGCCCACCTAGGTTCAAATGAGAAACTTTATCAGTCAAACCCTCATTTCAAGGAAGCCATTAACATTTTGTTTCTTTAATTGTTTCACTCCTTTTGCTATTTAAAACAAAATCAAACTAATTAAATTCTTCCCAGAAAGCAAACTCTTGTCCCCAGCCACCAAGGGGAAGATGTAGAAATATAAAAAATCTGTAATTGCCAAATGCCATCTTTTCCAACCCAGAAAATTCTTTGCCCACTTGTCTCACAGCCAACAGTGGTTGCCACACACACGTGTATGATTGTAGCACCTATATGTTCTTACGCTCTTTGGTTGCCACACACACGTGTATGATTGTGTGTAAGCACCTATATGTGCTTACCCTCTCGCTCATCTATGTAGGTGTTTCATTTACTTTCTGATACACCAAGAGGGACATGGGGCTCCCCATGAGCCTTGCAGCCAGTTGCAGTAAAGTGAAATGGTATCAGTGATTGATAAACATCACCCTGGGGCCTCTCCTGACCCCGGAGCCTTGACAAGCACACTGCTAGGATCGTCTCCTACCATCATTCCCCCCGTCAGCCCAGGAATGGAAACTCAAATGCAGACAATCTTTTAGAAATCCAGTAGCAAATGATGTGAGTGTCATAATGCAGCAGGAAAAAGGTAGCAACTTCTCAAGGGTACAGGTCTTCACCTTATAAAAGCAGGAACCTGGACTTGCAAAGTGGGTCTTGGACTTTAAAACCTCCCATAGCAGTTTTGTGTGTGTCAATAGCTATCCAGCCAAGTTTGGCAGGAAAAGAGAGGAAAAGAGAGTCGCCTCCTCAGAAAAGAGAATCCTTTTGCTGTCTGTCTCCTCCACAACTTTAGAACTGGTGTTTGTTATGATTTTGTTCCAAGGTCACAGCCCCCATCCCCAAACCCTTAGACCAGCTGCAGGCAAGAGTTAGTTGAAAGGGGCAGCTCTAATATGAAAGGTTATAAGAAGATGGTTTGTGTATAGATGTTGTCTTTGAAGTGCAAACAGGGATCTGTCCTTATGAAAAAGCACTCAATATATGTTATATTTCATTCTTAAGGCGTTCATAAGCATTCTTAAAGCTCCAAAGAGAAAGATACTTGAAAGATACTTGATCTGCTATGGAGGATGAAACTTTCTAAAAAAAAAAAGAAAAAAAGAAAGAAAGAAAACATAACTGTAGGGAGTGCAGCAAAGAGTATGCTGCAAGCAGTCAAGAATGGCTGCAATCAAATGATGAAAAATGAAACAATCGACTAAACAGACCAAGACTAAGCTCCACAGACAGCCCAGTCAGAATATCAAACACCCAGCACAGATCATCCACAAGTGGTTCTACTGCAGAGACCAATACACTTATTCTTGATTTCATTTGCTCTCTGACATTGCAAACAAATACAAAGTGAAAACTTTCCCTAAAATGATTTAAATGATTTATATATATATATATATATATATTTAGGGAAATCTTTCAGTTAAATGATTAAAAATATATATATTTTAACCAAATTGCTCTATAGATCCCTGGGGGTGGCTGAGCTGGAAATAAAGACCCCCGTTTATGCTGCCCATACACTGTATTCTAATGGATCAGGATTTTCTGCTCCTCCCTCCATTGCCTTGGCTACCATCCTGCATGGTTGCATCCCTCTAACATCCTTTTCTGGCTGTTTACCATCTTCTTTGGGGATGGAAACTGCAAATACAGATTACAAATCATTACAGATCATTATTTGCTGATGTCTTTTTGCTCCCAGAGGTCATATTTCAACTCAAAAAGATGTCTGTGTGGCTTTCCTTTGTAAGAGGTGCTATTGTCGATCAAAGCAATAAACTACTCAGAGTGTGTCCTGGAGTCTGCCAGTGTTTCTGGTGCTACTGACTGTCTAACGGGGGTAGCATTTGTGCTTATTTTGCACATAAAACCTTCTATAAAATAGAAAAGTGAATTTTATTTAGGTATATTTAGGAAGTTAATTGCAAACTGAAGGAAAACTTTTCTATAAAACATGGTAAATGTATCTCTAAATTTACCAGTGCTAGATAAGGAGATACATTTTATTGTCTATATTTCTATCTGCCAGTCAGGAAAGTTTTGGCTCCAAGAAGGACAGGAACTGTGCTTCTTTATGAAGAAATCACGTGTATGAAAGACATTAGAGAAGATAAATAAAAGCAAACAAGCAAGCCCTACAATGCAACTGCTATGAGATTGCCAAGGCAAACACTACTAAAATTTGACTATTTTTCTTTTATGAGGACTTCAAAGAAGTTTGTTTTCATGAATCATCCTTGGTGTTTTGCCCGTACAAAGATGAGAGAGTCTTCACTAGGCCTTTCAGCCCAGCTGCTTTGAAGCACTTGGACTGGACCTTGTTTTCCTGGGAGCTCTGAGGAAGCGAGGTGTGCCGCAGAGGAGGCAGAGCTGAAGATACGTAACATGTCCTTAAAGACAACAGCCAGTCTTGAAACTTGGAAAGTCCTGGTTAGGCAAAGGTGTCTTTTATTAAATACGCCAAAGAAAGTTCATTACAGTCCAAGCTTCGTCCAAGCAACGAGGATGTGGCCTGGCTCACCATGGGCTGATTACACCAGCAAAACAGTTTCCCTCTTACCAAATGAGAGAAATGCCCGGAATAATGAGACCTTTTCACTAAATATAATTGAATGAAAATTGTACATAACTGTGTATTTTCAAATCTCCTTAGCTTTTGCCAGCAAACAACTTTATGGTGGGCTAGAGACAGACTTTTCAAAATGTTACTTAGAATAATTAACAATAAAGCCAAAGACATGGTCTGCTTCTGTATGATAAACTATAAAGAAAATAGCATTCAATGCAATGTTCTGCGTTGCCATAACATTGATTTTCTGGACCGGTGTAAAGCCAATGGATCTAAAGGACAAAGATAAATAGAAAGGGTTTTCAAGTTTTCTATCATACTTAGGCTGTTCCTCTATGAGTAAACTCATATGCTTACCTCAGGAAAGCTGCCAGAAATCACTAGTTTCCTGGATATTTTTGTAACTTGTGCTAATCACCCTTTTCAGCAAAGGCTAAAGCTGCAGAGGAAGTTTGATTAAAATATCGATTGTAGTTGTATGAGCCAAAGAAAGCCTATCTGTACAAAGAAGCTTGTTTTATCATGCTCAGTATTCGGTAGTCATTTTCCGTGCCCAGTCCCAAATGGCAGATGTATTTAGATTCTTAATTAGGTAATTATGACAACTCTGTAAAAGGAAACCATCTACCTTAAACACAATATTGTGCCATTTTGGATTTTAGCTTTTATCGATTTTGGCATTTCATTTTGATTATAATGATGATGATCTCCAGCTACAATCTGTCTTTTCATATTAAACATTTCAAAATGTTTTTGCTGAAGCACTCAGTTTGTCCAATATTGCATCTTCTTGAAGACTTCAGATTTGAAATGGTGTATTCGAGTCAAAGAAATTAAGAAATAAGAGCAAGTAAAAGAGTGAAGACCTCCTCAGCTCTACTCGTCATGCCTATACTGCAGTACAGTATATAGTTACTTATATATTTAGTGGATATATATAGTGTATGTATATGTGTATACATATATGCATATATATAGTATAGTTATGTAGTATATAGAAACAGCTGGGTTTTGTTTGCTAATTATCATTCTTGCATTTAAAACTCACTCAGATATGCTAGTCAATGAGGAATAAATTGCCTTAGCTTTGCAAATAGAGCACGGATTTGCCCCAGCCTCAATCGTGGGCTTCTCTTAAAGTCATGACTGTCCAACTAACAAAATGGGTCACTTCTTCTGCAGCACAGAAGCAGTGTCACCTGCCCTAGCCGAATCTCACGCATGAAAATGGCATCAGCTTTCTGTTTATAACCACATTTCTCTTGCTTTTTTTTTTCATCCTCTCCCTGCAGATAGGCATGGTTTTCTTTCGTTGTCTTCTGTGCAATGCCAGCCCTTTCACATTCCAGTTCATTTTGGCAGTCAGAATTCTTCTACATTTCTTCTTTTAGTTGATTCCTTCTACGCAGCCTTAAATCATATACTTAGGAAAAACTTAGTTCTTGTGCTGATTTTTCTGTGTGGTTTAAATAGTAGATGTAATATAGTTAGAGGCCAGAGTTACTAACAGGGCCAAGTGCTCCCTGAATTCTAGTTTTACTCTTCAAAACAGAGAGTGGTCTGAGTCTGCAGCTTCCGTCATAGCAGTCCCAGCCACAGGGTGAATGGGACAGACTGTCCAAGTTGAGGCACATTTCACTCATTTCTGAAGTTGCTAACCCATTAAAACAAAAGAAACAAACAAGCAAAATCTTTATTTATTAAAAAATGTTCTGTAGATCCTCTCTCTGGGATGTTCAGACATGCTTAAGTTATCTGGGGTACAAATATGATTCCTGCTTCAGCAAAACACTGCAGTGATGACACAGCCTTTAGGAAACATCCGTTGTTGTGAGAGTTTAATCTAACAGGCAGAGGGTTGAGCCTTAATAGGAAGAGCTAAAATCCTGAAAATAACAGCAGAATTAATCTCTGCTTATCACATCTTAGCTCAAGGATTTTGCCTCATGCACTCAAGGACTTGCTATAATTAAAGCTAAATTAAGAAACAGATGAAATAGACTTCACTAAATAATGTCAAAGAGCTTGTAATAGGGAGTATTTCCTCTTGAATTAAGATACATCTAATTACTGCTCTTCTGAATGTTATCCTGTGCTACCTCCTCTCCCTCAAAGTCCCATTAGTCTGTAGACACTTCCTAGATGCAGTAACACATTATTGATGTGTCAAGACCCATGTGGTAATGACTTATTTTCATCCCAAAAAAATGACAACAGCTGATAATTAGACAATAAAAAATCAAACTCTTCATACTTGGATTTCATTAGATATTACATAGGCAATCCAAATTCCATCTGAAAAAACATTTGAAGGTCTTGACAGACCACTGGTGTATGCTAAAATCAGTTAAGTCTAAATCTGTACTTAATCTTTAGACAAATTACATGTTTAAATGTACTGTTTTCTATGCTGACCAAGAAAATGAGGTAAAAATTCTTTTTTTTTTTTTTTTTTTTTTTTGTGTGTGTGTGTGTGTTTGTGGTTGTGCACACGAAAGTGACTTCCTATTGCACTGAAATATGAAAGCCAAACATGGTTTTGTTCAGTACTTACACAGCAAGCATAGAATTTTTTGAAAAAAGAGACATTTTATGAAAAAGTGAGACTGAAAACACTGCAAACCAGTGCAGGGTGTTGATTAGCACTCTTAACTAGCCAGGAGAACCAGGTCAAATCGCTGCTGTTACTAAACTACATGTATGAGTCTCACCCTTGCACAGAGGAGGCAGGGAGCAGAGGTAGGAAAGGAATGAGAAGGAATAGGGAAATGAATAGGGAAATGAATTCCCTAGACAGCTGAAAAAATTTCCATTGAACCAACATATTCCTTCAATAAATAAAACCCTGGGGTTTTCTCTGGCCCTAGCAGTTGCAGAAGGTCCCCAATGCTCATGAGGAGGCAGGGAGCAGGGAGAGGCAGAGTGGGGCAGGCTGAGGACAAGCAAGAGTGAATGGGATCAGGAGAAAGGCAGGATCATACTAACGTGTCTTTGACAGACATTTACCAAGTCCAAACTAATTTTGTTTGAAAGATGGGAAGGATGGAAAATAACAGTTATTAGAATTACTAGATTATTAGTTATTAGAATAGAAGAATATAATAGAATAGAAGTAGAAATAAAATAAGTAGAAGGGTAGAATGTAAGAAGATTTAACATCATATTCTTTATGTGTCTTGATCAGAATATGTTTCTACATTTAGATTAATCTGAGGAGATTTTTTTTAATAGCTTTCTCCTTTATAACATGAACAAAAAGCACAAAGGAAACTAAGGTAATTTCCATTTGTTCAGTGTTCCAGATGATGGCAAATTATCCTTCGATGAATTTGAGGCTTACTTAGCTGATGGAGTTCTGAGTGGAGAAGAACTCCATGAACTTTTTCATGCCATCAATACGCACAAGACTGAGTAAGTGTCCCCTTTTACAACCGAAGTGCTACATACACCCTTTAGCTGAGCAGGCAAACGAGGCAATGGTCTGTTTTTAGAAAACAAGTTTAAGAAGGCATCTGCTTCAAGGAACTTAAACTGTGCCATGCTGTATGATTGCAGGGCTTCTAAACCTTGTGTGCATGTCCTGTTGAATGGGATTTAGGCATTGGGAACATTATGCTAAGGACAAGTAGCTATTGCCCTACTCCAGCTCTTAAATACGAGCTCCTCCTCTCGACTCTTCTTCACTGACCAGGTGTTAAGCAGGAAAAAATAGCTGAAGCTACCACAGAGAGCAAAGAACAGAAAGTCACCTGTCCCCATGCTGTCAAGGGAACTGAGGTGGTGTTGACACTTAGGCATGTCCCCGTCACGGTGGGGTGTAAGGAACTGAGGTGGTGTTGACACTTAGGCAGTTTGGATGTCCCCGTCACGGTGGGGTGTAATGAGGCCACAGGATGTTGGTGCTAAAGTTCTCATTGTTTTTTAGTAGAGCCAAATTTGTGCCACTGCCTCCTCTCCTTAAGCTGTACTTCTCCTTATCAGCAGTGACCGAAGATAATGAATTTCCTTTTATTTGCTTTCTATCCATCAACAATTAGTCACAGCAGTTCTGACACTTACTATTAATTAGGGAACTCTTACTAATCCACTGCCTTTTAAACTGGGCCATTTCCATGCTATAAAAACTCCCAAGGAGATGTCATTTATTGCCTTTGCTAAGACGCTATGAAGATATCGTGTAGCAATTATGGTCTGGATTGTGGTTCCATTTTAAAGCAGTGAATATGCTGTAAATCAGTGTTGTTTTTCTCAGATGCATACAGTGGAGAAATGTATGTTAAAATGCTATTACAGCCCTGCTTCCTATGTTCGCTATGCAGAAAAGCTAAGAGTAGGTTAACAGGATGTGGCTTTATTTTATCCAGTGCCAGCTTCCTGCATCCTAGTTTCTTCCTTCTTCCACAGGGAAATAAAACCAGCACCTTGATATTGCGACTGAAAAGCATTCTACACCTGACATATGTCAGATGGATATAGCAAAGAGAGACAACTTGGGCAGTATAATATAAATTATTTGCTTTCCAGCAAAGATCATGTGAAGCAGATATAATAAGCAGGCCAAAACTTGACTCACTGGCATTTGCTGAAAAGGGCAGGTTGTGTAAAAGGTCTGCAGTTAACTAGCTGACTAAGAAATGGAGCAAAACAAAACATTCAGTCAACCTGGGAAGTTTTATAATGTAAGTGTTAGAAGAATCTTGCGCATCTCCTAAACGCTTACTTGCAAAGAATCCTAAAATCATATATTTTATGATGCTTTCACTTACAAATTACCCAAGGCAATGAAATGAAAATTTCAAGTGCAGGGTTCTGCACCTGAGGAGGAATAACCCCAGGCACCAGTACAGATTACGGGTTGACCTGCTGGAAAGCAGCTCCGCGGAGAGGGATTTGGGAGTCCTGGTTGACACCAAGTTGACCATGAGTCAGCAATGTGCCCTCGTGGCCAAGAAGGCCAATGGGATCCTGGCCTGCATGAGGAGGAGCGTTGCCAGCAGGTCGAGGGAGGGGATCCTGCCCCTCTGCTCAGCTCTGGTGAGGCCGCACCTGGAGTATTGGGGGCAGTTCTGGGCTCCCCAGGACAAGAGGGACATGGAGCTTCTAGAGAGGGTCCAGCAGAGAGCCGCAAAGATGATTAAAGGACTGGAGCATCTGTCATATGAGGAAAGACTGAGCGAGCTGGACCTGTTTAGCCTGGAGAAGAGAAGACTGAGAGGAGACTGGATCAACACGTTCAAGTACCTGAGGGGTGACTGTACGGAGGATGGGGCCAAACTCTTCTCTGTGTGGCCGGTGGCAGGACAAGGGGTGATGGGTGTAAGCTGAAACATAGGAAGTTTAAGGGGTTGGACTGGATGATCTCTAGAGGTCCCTTCCAACCTTCAGCATTCTGTGATTCTGTGAAAATCCTAGTTTGTGCCTGCAATTCCCAAGTAATTTATGACTGTTTTATTTTAGGGAAGGATAAGAGATTCTGCTTAATTGGGTGTCTAGCAGGAGGAAATTTGCACAGGTTATTCCGCCTGTTATATCTGGTTAAATACAGGCTCTGATAAACTGTAGGCCAAATCCTGAAGCTGCTCTGTGCGTCAGACCCCTGCTTGCAAAGTGCAGACTGTGGTTCCCTATCTCGCAGACGTGCTGTAAGCACTGAGATTAGGCAGCATCCAGACACGGCAGCAATTCACCCTCCGTGTGAATGCCTCGGGTTGCTCGCTGAGGACTAAGTATGCCATGATGAGCCTCATCACCTCTGGAGGATCTCCAGCTTTCATAGCCAGTTTGTCACAAGAGCAGACTTTTGGGTTGTTCCCACTTGCTTTAAATATTTTAACTCTGCCAGCTTTGCATGTGTGTGAGTCTTTGTACTTCAAAGCCAGGAAGATAAAAAGAGTGGTGGCCTCAGGTGATCTCTGTGGACCACAGGCTTGGGAAATCTGTGTTCCATTCCCGGCTGTGCTACAGCAAGCTTGCAAAAAAGGATTTGAAGCATAAAAGTCTGGCCCTGGCTTCATACATTTCAGTGAGCCAAATTAACCAGGTATTAAAAAATACCCCTGTTACTCAGGTCATAATGTCAGTCTTGTGAAAGAAGAGAATTAGCAGATTTTTAACTTTACAAAGATCAAGCCAAGTCCATTTTATATATCTGCTACAAAGCATACAGGCTACGGCAGACTGCTAAAATGAGTAATCACCTTTTTCAATGTGACAGCAAGGCAAATAATAGGGAATTTAACTTTCCAGTAGTTGAGGTCTTTCCTGCCTAGTTGACTGTGATTTCTGCACCTGCTGCCCTGGTGCAGATCTGATCTTCTCAAACGCACAGGGAGAGGCAGTTGCTACTGCAGTGACAGTAATTACCAGGATAAAAGTTGTGTAGGAATTAGATACCCCTGCACATTGCTTCCAAACCATCAGGTGGAATTGGAAGTCGTGATGGTGGGAAAAACTGATGGATTCTTGCTCAAATACTGAAAAAGGATGAACTTTTAGATTTTATGACTCATCTAGACCCCAAAATTCAGATCATTAAATCAGAGCAGATCATTGCTTTTATTGGCAATTTATATTAGTTAAAGATCTTTCTTTGGAACCTCATTTGGACATATATCTTTTAGTTTATGAGTATGTTTGTATATAGACTGGCTTTTTTTTTTTTCTCTCTCTCACATAAAATGAACATTACATTTTTGTATTTTTTTAATTTCATAAATTCCAGTGGAACACACTATACAAGATAATTACTTGATGGCTTTATCTTGATGGTTTTATCTTCTGTTACTTCTTTTTTTCTGATTGAACCAGAAACAAATATGTAAGCAAATATATACCAACTACAAAGATTAAGGTGGAATAGTATGTACATTTAAAGAAAGAGTGATTTCTTCACCACATTTTAGCATTACTACATTTTTTCCAGTGTTTTGCAATATGTAAGTATTATACTGTTAAAAGCTGAGGATTAAAAAGATAAATTGCAATCCATTTGGACTATAGAAGAGTCTACTATCTTCTGAACCATAACACTTTATAGTAAGTAGTTTGTAGGCCAGTACTAGCTGTGCAGAATTACATGGAAATTCCCACCACAGGCAAATTAATTTATATTTTTTTGCAGCAGTCTAACATAGTTTTTTTCAAAAAAAGTCCTAGGACCATGGAGAGACTGAACCAGTGGGTCTCTGCCATGACCAAGCAAATCTCAGTCTCCCTTTGGTAATCAAGTCAAGAGAGAGAATAAGGATAGTTGTTATATGTAAATTTAATTTGAACAGTCCAGTAAAACAGGCAACTTCAGATTATTCATATTACTGGGTTTCAAAGGAATTTAAAGGTGCATAGACAGCAGACTGTGTTGATCAGGCCGTTTACTAGCCTACCTGACAGGCAATTAGCCTGAGGGACCTGCTTTGAGGTGCAGCAGTAACGATTCCTCTCTCTTAAATGCTGCTTCCAGTGCTGGGGTTAGTTCAGGCTAGAGCTGAAAGCCACTTAGACATTTGACTTACATTTTAAGTCATTTCTATTTGTGCCTTCCATGATCTCGTGAAATTATAGGGCATTTCCTATTCAATCACTGATAAGTAGATAATATGAAGAAGTTAAGGAGGGTCCCCACAGCGGTGCTCGTGCGTCACCACTGCACTAAGAGCTTTATTTCCACGCGGCAGGGATGAACTCGAAGCTGCTCCGGCTTGGGAAGCTGCAGAGCCAGCAGCTCCTGCTGCCCCAACAACAACTCTGTCCAACAAGCAGGACAGAGTGCTACGGGTGTACGTAGCTACAGCTGTACGTAGCTAGGGGTGTGTGTAGCTATGAGTGTACATAGCCACGGATGTGTGTAGCTATGCGTGTACATAGCTACAGGTGTACATAGCTACGGATGTGTGTAGCTATGGGTGTACATGGCTACGTGTGTATGTAGGTACAGTAGTGTGTAGCTATGGGTGTATGTAGCTACAGGTGTACGTAGCTACGGGTGTACATAGCTACGGGTGTGTGTAGCTAGGGGGGTACATAGCTACAGGTGTATGTAGCTACGGGTGTGTTTAGCTATGCGTGTACATAGCTACGGGTGTGTGTAGCTAGGGGGGTACATAGCTACAGGTGTATGTAGCTACGGGTGTGTTTAGCTATGCGTGTACATAGCTACGGGTGTGTGTAGCTAGGGGGGTACATAGCTACAGGTGTATGTAGCTACGGGTGTGTTTAGCTATGCGTGTACATAGCTACGGGTGTACATAGCTACGGGTGTATGTAGCTACAGGTGTACGTAGCTACGGGTGTACATAGCTATGGGTGTACATAGCTACGGGTGTACATAGCTACGGGTGTGTGCAGCTATGGGGGTACCTAACCTCCCTAATGTAGCATTTACATCAACTACAGAGCACACGTGAGACCAGCATGAGTGCGGTGGGGAAGACGCTGGAGCAGGAGCTCTCTTTGCCAATGACACGTGTTTGACAAGTTCAAGGCAGGAGAGCAAAAGGCAGAGCGGAGTCCTCGTGCAGCCTTAGGCACTGTCTCTTACACGTGTTTCTTCACCTGAGTGCTCTTTTCAGGAGCAGCTTGGAGCACAAAATGGTTCTGGGGATTAAAAAGGGACAGTCTTTGAACATGAGTGGTTTTTGCTTGCTTTCAACTTTAGCAACGTTAAAGAGTGTTTTTGGTGTTGTTTCAGTTGCTCTTTCAATTCTTGGCCTTTGTGAACCAGTAAATCAAATTGCAGAACCACCCCAAATCTAAAGAGCTACTTCTTCCCAAATTTATATTTGATAAGGAATGAAGCAATATTTTTTATTGTAAACTTGAAATTTATGTACTTTCCTAATATATGCATCATTTTTACTACCTGGTTTATATCTTGATCCTGGAGGCCATACTACTGCTGAAGCAGCTCATTGAATCCACACTTATCCCAAGTCAGAAGTTTGAGTTTATCATGTTCTAAACATTTAATAGATTGCATTACCCGGACAACATCTGCTCTTACCTAACACTAGGCAGTGTATATGCAAGGCAGTATTGCAGCACAGTTCAGCTTCAGAGGGAACAGTTCTGCAGAAATAGTCTCGTTTACCTGTGTTATTGCCTGAATAATGGTAGAAAAAGGTATTGGCAACACAGGCCTTTTCATACACAGGTACATTGTTAGAAGTAGTAGGAACCATTTGAAATGGGTGGTTTGTGGGGTGAATCCTTTTACCTCTAATTCCCATGTTAAATCTGCCCTAGTTTAATTTTACTGTCATCTGTGATG
>NW_010585011.1:0-39014 GCF_000705375.1 Tinamus guttatus | reverse complement strand
CTCTCACAGGCATTGCAAATGGAAGTCTCCCCTTTTCTCTTACCCTTCTCTCTTCCCCTCCCTGCCACTTAAAACTCTTGTGGAGATTGTTTTTATATAATGGCATCTCCAGGGAAAAGATGTCGGAAGATAATGGGAATATTTGGCAAAGTTACAAACTATGATATATACTGAGGCTCTCGAGGGGATTCAGTGTGCAGCACTTTGAGAGGAGTGCGATAAACGCAGCACTCGTGAGTCAAGTGGGAAGGCAGACTTGTTTTTCTCGCTTATTGGTAAAATGAAATCCTCAGCCAGAACCTTCATTATAAGGTGGGAAAGATGCTGGGAGCCTGAGGATCTGCGGCCCAGACAAGCTCCCAAAGGCCGGTATCTAATGAACCCTTTGCGTGAGGCAGAGGTTAAAGCTGATGATAGTCCGTGCAGCAGCCAAGGGGGAGCTTGGTGGAGCCCTGGCAGCTCGCGGCATCCGCGGCTCCGCGCAGGGCCTGGGCATCCAGCTCTGTGCACTGAGCGCAGCGCCCGGGTTGAGCGGCTCCGGGCTCTGCAGAGACCTCCGTGCTTTCCTACGTGCCAGGCTGGGTCCAAGGCCCCAGCACAGCCTCAAAGTCAGCGACAGCCAGGATGCAATGCTGCTCCCACAGGCATCGGTGCCCTTGGAGAAGGGAGCCAAGGTGTTCCCACCGGAGACATCTGCAGAAGGTGGACAGGCCTGATGCAGGAGAAGCAGTTGGAGAGACCCCAGAGCACATGTACTGGTCCCTTGGCTGGTTTGCTTTTGCTTCAGTCAGAGAGCACATTTTAGTCATTTTAGTCTCATGCTGCTTCTGATTTATCACTGCCCAGTGCGACTAGAAAAAAAAAATCGGATTTCAAGTACAAAGAAGAAATAAAGTTTTATTAAAAAACAGCATGAGAAACAGGCAAGGTCTGTAATTAAGTAAACTGCAGGTGAGTAAAAAGTATTTTTCTTTAAAGGAATTACTCCCTGTCCTCCCATCTCCCCCTCCCCCCAAAAAAACAGAAGGGAAACGATACGCCAGATTTTAATCGTCTTCTAAAACTAGATTTTTAGGATTAAATGACGGTCTCAGATACACACAGCACTGACACCAGAAAGGAGTGTTTATTGCTAGGTAAGAGAAACAATTGCAATATTTGCTCTAACTCTCTCACTTTGCAGGAAAGTAACCGCAGAATTCAGTCTGGGAATGAAGCACAGCGGAAAAGGCAAGATGCCAGAATGAGCTGATTGCAAGGTTTGCTATTTTGTTACTGCACAGAACAAGTTTACTGTGGTTTACCCTGGATGCTAACACAGATCCTCTGCTCGGACAGACAAACTGCAAATAGAGTTGCTTGAGTTGATTTTCCATATGAATGCTTATTTTAATGGGAAGTTCAATTTCCTTCTGATAAAATAAGAATCATTGACACTGGGAAAATCAAAATGAAATGAGCAGTTTCAACCACGTTGACCTAACTGGAGCTGACCTCAAATGTTTTATTTCAGATCATTTCTTTGGAAGATTACATTAGTTTCTCTGCAGTGAGCTTATGGCTAAATGTTGGCTGTAGTTTTAAGTTTTCTTCCATGTATTGAGTTTTCCAGAGAAATCCAGCAGCATCTTTATCAACATGTTGACAAAGACTCTAACAAGCCAAAATAAAACTATTTGTTTTGGTTGACAAGTAAACATTTAATCTCCCTTTAAAAATAATTTTAGGACAAAAACGTGAGTTGCAATATTACAATCTCTGGAGCTTGCTCAGGCTGTGGTGAAAGTTTGCTCTTATCTCCTCCTGGTTTAAGTTGGTGTGATTCAGACTGTACTAACAAATCATGGCTCTGCAGCCCAGGAACCACTAGCATGCACAGCAACCTTTGAAAATGTGATGGTTTTGATGCCCAATGGTTCTGATGCCCAGTGCTTTGTGAGTGAAGTGCTGGAACTTGGGCACCAATCCTTCAGCAAATATTGCAAAAACCATCTTTCACATTTTCAGGTTATAGATGTAAGCCAAAGCATCTCTCTGGCATATAACCTACTGAAGTGATGAACACCATAAACCTGAGTACTGTGTTGCAAAAGCAGCCTCCAGTGCACAGGTTGCCCTTCTACAATTAAATATATTCAGATCTTCTTTAATTGCTTCTGTAGAATCTAGCAGGTAGCTCAGAGGTTTATGTGTGTGGCAAAAGAATTTCCAGGCTTATTTGTGACTTTGTTGGTTGAAAAAGCATGTTATTATTTCTGAGAGAATGATATAATCAGTGACACATGAAATCACAGTGTTCCTGCCTAAAGGAGCAAAGAAAATGCTCAGGACAGTGGATTCTCAAGGGGAAGTTGCAAGGGGAAGGCAGTTTGACAGAAAGCCCTGCTCTTGATGTCACCTCCACATTCTGCCACAGGCTTCTGAAATCCGTGCTGCACATCACTCTGGACAAGAGTTTTGTAATTATTCAGGTAGCCAGTTCTAACTGGAAACTAGTTTGGCACCCGCATCATTTTTCCTCGCAGTTTATTCGCACCGTGTTGCTAGTGATGATCTTCTGATGCTCTTCCTCTCTGAAAGCCGCTGAGATGTGCTGTGTGGTTGCTGTGCTGCTGAGGATAGTGCAGAGCAGGAGTCAGGGTGCAAGAAATGGATTTTAAGATGAAATTTGCAACAGAGCAAATCTGACTTGCTAGCAGTGTTGAGGGCCACACAGTGGTCAAGATGTACGTTGAGAAATACAGAAGTGTCTTCTACAAAGAGAAGGAATTAGGGCAGATGATGTGCGGTGGCAAGAAACATAGGGCCAACGAACACAGAGAAGGGGTCAAACTCCTGTCTTTCAATGTCATGGTAGTCTGTGACCTTCTTTTGGCTCAGGCAACTCTACAACTTTCCAGGTTCAACCTGAATTTGAGGAGTGAAAGTGCAAATTTACCAGAGGTGATGGACAAGAGGTCAGTTGGGTTTAGTTGGTGATGCCGAGGACTCTCAGACACTGCTCTTCCTGTCATACGGCTTGCTGAGCTGCGGGTTAAGTTTCTCAGCATCAGCACAGCATCCCACAGACCATGGATTTCACTGTACCTACCACCAAGGTGCCTGGAAAAATCAGATGGAATACCCGTTTGAAGCCTTGGTCCATCCAAATGCGCATCAGGTCACCTTTACTTAGTGATAGTTTTGGGAAAACTGATTTACATCATCAATTTAAAATATTCAGAAGTTTTTATAGCACTGAGAGAGTGCTATAAGTGAAGTGTCAAGTTTGTGTCAACCCCGGATCCTGTAATTTCTGCCTCTCTCTCCCTCTCTCTCTCTCACACACACACATACACACATTAACAAAATAAGAGCCAGATATAAGAAACTTAGTGCTGTCTTATTGCTGAGTGCCATTAAAATAATTTTCTAAAATTATTTCTAAAAGATAAATTTAAAAAATCCCATAAAAAAGATAAGTGAAGAAATCCTAAATGCAATCAGCCATTCAATGTTTGCCCTTTAGCAAAGTTCAAAATTGATACACAAGCTTTAATTTTCTTTCATCATCAGTTTCTCCTCTTTCTTGGGAGAAGAAAGAAAAAGACTTTCTTGGGAAAAAGAAATAAAAAGGAAAATACTGACTTTCTTGGGAAGTCAGTATGGCAACTTTTAGAACTGAGCTGGAGGTCAACTCATTTATGTTTTGACTGTCAGACCTTATGAGAAAATATTGTTTGAAAGTTGATCAAGCTGAAGGCTGTATGAAATGAACCTTTTGGAACTTTCATGCGTATATAAGTATTTGTAAAACATTGACATGGCAGTAAGGGCTGTGCTTCTCACATCACCAATTTTCTTGTTACTTTGTGAAACTGCTCCACATGGCCACAGCTGCAGGAGAAGATGGTGGTGAGAAACCCGGGTCAGTAACATGCCCCATTGCTGTGTGTTTTCCAGTCTATCCGGAGGGGCTGGGCCTGGTTTCATCTTGTAGCCGTGGAAGACTGTGAGACTCTGTGTCTTTTTTTGGGAATTGTTAGGAATTTGGTGACCCATAAATGAAACTAGGGCCTGAATCTCCTACTGTCTACTAGTCTGACACAAATTGTTACTAACCTCACTAACCTTCTGTCCTCTTCCCTTTCCAGCAATCTTGACACAGAAGAGCTCTGTGGTAAGTTCCTTTTTGGACAAGAACATAAACTGCCTGCAATAGCCCTAGGCAAGCGATCATAACATGTAATAAGATTTTTTTCTGTTTAACTTGCATGATTGAAAGAAAAAAAATGAATTTACCTTGAAAGAACTCCTGGGAGAATGCAGATTCAGGCTCATAATCTTTCTGATTCTGATATAGAAATTACTGTGAAAATAGTTTCCTCTATTACATGTTCCTCATTGTTTGAGATTTAAGATCCATCTGTCTTTTCTCTGATATGACGAAGAGATCAATGCTTTTCTTTTATCTTATTTCACCTTTGTGCAAAATATTCTTTTTTAGCTAGTGCATTACTTTCAAAGGTATTGTATTTTGGCAATTTGAAAAAAAAAAAGGATTGTTATATTAGTATTTCACTGGCATACATTATTTCTTCCAACTTGTTCAGTAAGAACAGCAATTTGACAAGTTCTCTTGTCTTTCATCAAGAAAAACTCCTCATAGGCCTAGAAATTGCCCAGTGACCTGTTTCTGTGCCCCATTCTAGGCACTGCTTTCCTGAAATCCTTTTTTTTTGCTCTCTAGCTGATTTTATAGCACCTAATTTAGGAGTGCTGCACGCAATGGAAAATAATTTACAGAAATTCTCAGAATTTACAGAAAAGAATTTACAGAAATTTTGGGGAGCAAGTGCTCCCCAAAAAGGACAAAAATCAGTTATACTTGTCAAAGACAGCCTATTTCCTGGGAGAAGATGTCAGCAAATAATGGCCTGTTGAATTTTCCAAGGTTCAGCACTGTGGAAAACTTTTAAAATCTCAAAACACCCTCGATGTGAATGCCAAGTCATTTACTTGTTCACAAGGCGACTCTATCCACAGCCAGGAACCCATGGAAGCATCTCCGTGTGTGCCTTAGAAATACATGATGATGCTGCTGACATTAACTTCGAGGATAACAGTGATGACTTTGACTAGCCCAGAGAGGTTTTGTCACACAGTGATTTACAGCTCCTGGCGTGTGTTTTACACCAGGGCTGATGTGTCTCCCTGGCACCCGCTCCGCAATGCGAGCAGAGCAAGCAGACCCAAGCGCACCAAAGACACAACGCGGGGTCTCAATCTGACATCTACATTTTTTTCCCGTCTCTTTCAATGAAGCAGGGCAGGTTTTGGCAGGTTTATGGGCAGGTTTAGCAGTTCTCATGATACCCGAGCTCTCCAACTTCCTTGTAAATCTTTCATTAGTTGCTGCTAGGGTGTTCCTTTTTTCTCAATCTGGTACCAAATCCATGTGAGGCAGTTGCCCTGAAGACCAGAACACATGCATTTTATCTAGTGGTTTTTAGAGTTCTTTCCTATTTATTTCCATTCGTTCCAGTAAAATGAAGCCTCATTTCCAGGTTATTAATTCATAACACATTTTGTTTCTAAAACATTTTAATCAAGATCTGAAGAATATCAGGTTTTGCAACCAATGGCCCTGAAATCTTGTGCTTTCATGGTTCCCCTGGGAAGCTTGCTCTGATCGCTTAAAAGCCTCAAAGTATTGCTATTTATTATCTCAGAAGGCTCTGTTCTGCCTGCCATTTAGATGGGTTTTTTTTCACATTCTTCTAGATAATCTGATTTCTAAATGCCTTTTCTAACACAGTTTCTCGCTTTAACACTGTTTTCTGTCTTATTTAACCCTTTGCATCCCTGTGCTTCACTGTTGTGTTGCACTCCCTGGGCTCCATATTCCCAAACCTACTTTTCCGTGGTGACTTCCCGCACTTGCCTCCTCCGCTAACCGTGACGTGTGACGTGGCTGCTACCGTCACTCGTTTGTCCCCTGCTTCCTTGAGTCCCTCTCTGCAGCCGGAATGGAGCCCTCTGGTCCCTCTGGTTGATGCGGACCTTGGCATAGGCAGGTAGTTTGTCCCCTGCTTCCTTGAGTCCCTCTGCAGCTGGAATGGAGCCCTCTGGTTGATGTGGACCTTGGCATACACAGGTAGTGATTACAAGGCTGTCATATCAGAAAGAGAAATGACTGTAAAGGAAAAATAGGTGGATCATTTTAGCACTACTTTGTCAATGGTGCCTGCTTTATCTGACAGTCTCTGAGATGCATCTACAGCTACTCATCCTTCTCAGTCTTATGCAGCTCTGCTTCATCTCTGAGCTGCCTTCATAATGTGAAACCTCCCAAAACACCTCATTGATTCCAGCCCATTCCAGCCTTTTTCCTCTGACTGCAGGTCAGGTTTTGCTAACTTAATATCTACTGTGTTTACAAATAGTGTTGCTCTTCTCTTCTGATTATTATATTCCCTGTACTATTATATTTCTCTTTGTGCAGTATTAACTTTCTGACAATGTGTATCTTTGGTCTTGTCTATGTGATCCACTCCATTGGCATCTATCAGTTATACTTTACATTTATTTTCCTTTTTTTAACAATTTGCAGTATTTACATAGCGGGATCCCTAAAATCTGCTGATTCAATAGCAATTGTACTTGCCTTTTTGCTATTCTAGTCAGACACAACTATAAGTAAGATTTGAGTTAATACAATTTTCACACAAAGACTTAATTCATTTTTATTCTTGACCTACTTCAAGGCCTTCGACCTTGACATCAGCTCTTTCTGATCTATGTCCTTTATTTAAGTCATACCTATCTATCAGTGTACATGCCACATGCTGAACTGGCCAGCTCACGGTGCCTCTCACTTCTTAGAGGCCCTGGGAGAAACAACTGGTCTCAACATCTACTCTTTGGTAGAGTTACTCGTAAATATTATTAGATTTATCACATAGTCATGAAAAAATTAAATTGATATTTAATAAAATATAACTTTGATGGTCATAAACAGGTGAATTGGGTTTTCTCCTTCTTTTAGACTATTTTTGCCAGCACTAGGAGAGTATGGAAATGTTCTGTCTATCTTGGAAGACTTACTTAAATATCACCGTACTGAAGGCAATGGAGAAAACAAAGAAAGAAAGTAAAAGTTGTGGGGTTTTCTTTACATGTTATTTTGTTAATTTGAACATGCATCTGGTATCTTTTTACTTAGACGTAGCTGACACAGACCTAGTTGCTAAATCATTTTTAAATTCTTCCACGTATATATATGGCTGGGTAGAAAAGAGCACAGGAGGAAAAGACTTGTCAAAATGGCAAGCAGCACCACGGCAAAGCTCTGCCTGCAAAGTATCACAGTTTGGAGATGGTCAAAGCTGCCTTTGTGAAGGGTCAGGAGGATGTTCTTCATATTGCAGTGGCCCAGAAAGGCCTCCATGTCCCCCTCTGAATGCACGTGGGTATTATCAACACCTAAAATAACAGTCCAAAGTTGAAAAAATAACTCCAAAGGTTTGAAGTAGTAAACATGATAGTAGAAAGCTGTGTAAATGACTTCAACTACAGTCAGTAATATTGCCTGCCATTAGATTAGGTCAGTAGGAGTCCTTTGGAAACATATTAGGGAATCACATTTATGTTACTGCTAAATGTAGATTCCGGGAAATTCTTAAAAGATTAAAAAGGACCGTCTACCCCCATATTCCCTGCAACCTACCAAATCCCAGCACTCTCATGGATGCAAAATGTTCCTGGCTGTGTAACTGTTGGGGAGTTTGTCCCTAATAACTCCATAAATACATTATGTATGTAAAATATCTCTGACAATAACAGCACGCTATCACTGAAAGGCAAACCATAAACACTGGCATTCTTTGATTCAGTCCTGAAAATAAACTTGAACCAGAACTATTTCGTAAGATCCTATGGAGACAATAAAACCCGTGTTCATCAGGCAGGCAGTGATCAATAGGGAGAAAACTGCTCTTCTGCAGTGCAGTTGCTGTCTCTGGCATTCAGGCATTCGCAGAAGTACAGCACCCATACATTTTTCATGAAATGACAGAATAAAATGCTGACAGGGTGTCTGTCCTATTTATTCAGAACTCGAGCCAGCAAGTTGCCCATCGCTCCGTTCCATTCCGCCCCTTCCATTCCCGAGGACGGGAGCGTGGGCTGGGAGCGAGGGCCAGCTCACTGCCCATGGCCTGGCCTCCGAATGGGGGCAGAGTCATTTATTCTCCCTGCACCTTACTCAAAAACCATCCACTGTTGATTAGCAGCATGTATAGAGCACAGCATGAATAGCTACAGCTAACGGGCAGAGCAGGTCGTCTGATACCTGCTGTGTAAACACAGCGAGGGATCTAAGAACAACTTCAGAAGTTAATTAGAGAGGACGAGTCTCAGTCCTTAACAAGAACTAAGGACTGAACTGACTACTCAGTGAGTAAGAAAATCTGGAATATCTGATAAGTTGAATTTGTCTACTTGAGGTTCCAATCTAAATAAAAAGAATACCTTTAAATTTACCTCCATGTCTGAATATTCAAACTTAGTGTTTTCTTTCTTGCAAGAATATCCCAATGGATGATGCTCTTTCAAGGTGATAAGACTAGAGCAAAGGTAATATTGCAATTTATTTTTTTTCATTGCAGTCAGCAGAAAAAAATGTGAATACAGTCAATCAACACAAACGTGTGCCCACAAAGATCCTAACAGAGTTTTCCATCAAGAATATTCCCTGCAAACTCTGGCTTTGTAAAGAAATCAGATTCTAAATTCAAACCTTTTGGAGAAAAAAGAAGCAATTTGGGACTCCGTTTTATTTATCCAGTTTAGAATCATATAATCAATCTGCTGTGTGTCCTTCCTATAGAAAAGCTCTGCTTTCCTACCGATATCTGAGCGGGACCTTCCCCGAGAGGCAGCTGCAGAGCCGGGCTCGTAGCTACATTTTCCATCTTGGTTTCCACGGAAACCCAGCAGTGTCACCCGGATCACCAGGTGATCCTCGAACAGAGCATCCGCACCTCGGAATTCTGAAAAACAAACCTGCAACCCTGCCCATTACACAGAGGAATAAGGAACTATTTTAACTATTTTTTTAAAAAAATAAAAGATGAATATACTTTTATTTGCTTCCTTGCATGTATTAATATGTATATGAAAAGACAAAAAAGAAAACACCCTGATACCCCCAAGAAAACACCCCATAAAGGCAGTACAAAAGTATAGCTTTTGCTACAAAATAGCTTTTGCACATGAACTGATTTGACTCATTATATTGTCTTTTTTAATTTTAATTCACCGTAAGTTTTGGAAACCACATGCATTAACCAAAAAAAAAAAAAAGTTTTGTTTAATATTTCCCTACGTGTGAGTCCTGCAGCCTTTAGTCAGCAAGAGCTCTCACCACGAGCAATTTGAATTTGGCTTCACCGTGGATCCCTGGACTTAAATCAAGATGAACCAAATGGCCTGAATCATCCCAAATGATTTCCTTGTGGCTTTGTTTGTCTGTCTGTCTGTCTGTTTTTTCACCTGACAGATTAGCAGATAGCTGATTACTGCAGGCTAGTTACAGGGTAATTTCAATATACTTTATCTACCTCATGGCATTTACAAATAGCCATTTATAAAGAGGTTAAAGCAAAAGGCCTGAGGAGGTAACGTGCCGGCCCTCCAAAGCCCATGGGATTTAGGTGGCTTGCTTAGGAATTTCTTTGCTTTTCTCAGCTTGCCTGCTTCTGTGGGTGCCTTTCTGGGCATGTATCTCACATGTATTAGGACTCCCAGCAGCGAGATTCCTTCCTCATGGCCACTCTCAGAGTGATTTAACACCAGAGCAGCGAGACGGGACAGTGTTTGCTGGGCTCTGAAGAGGTCTCGGTGCAGCTTTCCTGCCCTGAGCACGTCTCCACGCCGCCCCTCCTGCACACCTGAAGGTGGAAAGGGGCTCATCGACGGGAGAAAATGTTCCAGGCTTTTTCCAAGAGACCTGGGATCCAGACTCCTTCACTACTTTGGAGCCAGATCCTTCCCGTCTAACCATCTAACCCACTAACTCTTTCAATGCTCTCGTTCCAATGGGAACGGGTGTCTGCAGCTCTCGATGCTGCACGAGGGCAGCAAAACCCCAATTTCACACTTCCTTCCTAAACTAAAGCACATATTTCCAGGGCAGTGTATCAGGTGGGAAGGCAGGAAGCCTGCACCCGTGGAGGAGAGGGAAGCGCTGCCCAAGGAACGCGGAACCATACAGAAAGGAACATTTTGCAGCAGGGAAATGTTTAATTGCATTTGCAGTCAATACACCTTAAAGGCCAAAGTCATCCTACCCGAGGATACTGGGGTAGTCACAGCCCTTCCGTGTGCTCCTGATCTCCAGGTGTTTTCTCCTTACACAAGGAAGGGAAATACATATCTGAGGACTGGTGGGGAGCCTGGTGGTGTTCCATATTTGCTTCTCTCCACAGGGTGGAATGTCTGAGTTGCATTTGTAGCCAGGGACAGCAATGGAGAAGGAGACATTAACCACTGCTGTTGGTTATTTTGCTGGCAGGCTGCAGTTTTCCTGATCAAAGTGCAAGCTGGGATAGCTGTGCTTATCCCCTTCCTCCTTCGTCTTATAAACAGGAAGCATTAAACCATAAAGACTCAGCAAGGTTTTGCAGAGGCACTGGAAATCCTGTTTTTTAAACCTTTTTTTCTTATATCTTTTGCAACAATGTTCAGAAACCTGTTAATTAAAATATTAATTATTATTTAAAATATTTAGTATCAACTCTTTTCTATTAACCAAATATACAAAACACTTCTGGGAAGCTACATTTTTATTCCATTCCATAGCTTGCATTCACATACAAATACAATGAAGAGAAATTTTGCAACTCACAGCACATAGAAGGATATCTAGCACTGAGTAATTAGGTATGCAGCTAAAAATGGTCTGTCTTGGATTGCTTTCTCTTTTTTGTTTTCTTTTGTTTGTTTGTTTGTTAAGGTGCTTGCATTTTGTTTCTGTTAACCTTGTAGTTATAGTCAGCTTGTGAATACGGAAAACCAGGAAGCCGACAGACCAAGGAACGTGCTCTCCTTAAGTTGTCATGCTGTAAAATTGTTGCTATTTGTCGGTAAGAGTTTTGCTATTTATTCAGTAAGAATAGCGAGACCTTTCTGCCGTGGAAGGGGAAAGCTCTGGCTGGAACAGGGGCACTTTTCCAAAGTGAATCAGGAGCGAGGTGACCTCTGAGTGCCCACACTTCGTGCCAATAGAAATGAGCCGGTTTTCAGATGAAAGGACTAGAAATGGAACAATTTCTTTTTCCTTTTTCAGAATCTGACAGAGTTGCACAGTCTTTGGTTTTGGAGGATTTTTTTTCCCCTCCTTTTCAAGTATTTTATCAAAGAGATGACGAGATCAGTCTCTGATAGCTGGGAACAAGATGCAAACAAACCATGAGACTCCATCTATGCAGCAGTAACCATGACTGGTTTATAGCCACTATTTAAATATGAAAAACATAAATCATCCTTGAATAAGATTAGGATGGAAATTAAACATAATTCCTATTCACTATGAGTGAAAATTTCTGGAGCAGCCTCCCAAACTCAGCATTTAGGGCAAAAAAATAAGAGCAAGCCAAAAAAGAAGATTGTAGGAGCAGAAACTTTAACACAGGGACACACAAGATTGGTGGCATTTGGGTTAACTATGTAGAATACTGCACTCTGGTGGCTTGATACTTTCTATAAACCAGAATATCTAGATTTTTTAATCACATATTTGAGTAATAGTAACTGTAGTGATTATGTAAATTATAACCCAAAATAAAATAACCAAAAAAGCTATAGAAATATACGTCAGTACATGAGTTTCACAGCTAGCATTCTAAGAAAAATAAAAAATAAAAATAAGTTTCAAATTGTTATTTCTTTTGTTGAAATCCATGTTAAATTTTCTGGCATTAGTTTTTACATCTGACTAGAATTTATTAACAACTTTCACAGAACCGTAGCCTTGATCTCTTTATAACTGCACTTTGCACATGTGCTCCTTTTGCAGAAACGGTGTGCCCTGGTGTGTCCTACACTGCTGTGACAGGCTATTAAACAGGCTATTTGTTCACATACATTGATTTTGAATGCAGGTCATCTATGATTATTTAGTCAGCACCAGTCTAGCACCTTTGCTATCTATCACTTTTATGTTTTAAAATGGACAAAATGGCCCAAATCAGCTGGAAATGAAATACTAGAACACAAAGAGGTTATTCCTTTTAGTATTCCCTATATGAAATGAGAAGTCTCTTCAGGATGACGATCACATAAAGCACTGGGCCGAAGTGTGAATTTCGAAACGTACAGAGCCGCAGTGATGCACACTAGCAGCTTGCAGAAATTATTTTTACTGCTTTCAGACACGGTTTATTCAAAGGAAGGAGAAACGCAGTGCAGATCCCAGCTCCGCTCCTCGTGCAGAGTTTCCATTCAGCTCTAGCATCAGACCCTACTTACCCCTTCCCACTGTCAGCAGCGTTCACAGCTGCATCCGTGAAATGAGACGAGATCCTGAAGCTAGTGCTGATATGGTGAAGAAACTCTAAGAAAGGCCATCTTCTTTTAACGGATCCCTGAAAAAAACCTGCAGTGGTTTTGAACTAATTTTCAGTTAAAAAAAAGAAAGTGTGATGTTTATATTGCAAATCTCTGTCAAGTTAAGATTCTGATGAGAATTTTTCAACCAGTCTTTTTTGAGCAATCAGAACTCAGTTAAGCAATAAACAATAACATCAACATATCAGAAGGAATGTTCCCATCTGCAGATACAGTTGTTCCTCATATTCTACCTTTTCCATTGTTACAAAACTGATTAAACGCAGTCTGCAAATTCCTACAAAGTCTTTTCTTCTCACCTTGGATGTCTTGCCTGAATTTCCCTGATATTTTTTCTTTTCCTGATTTTTAATGAGACACAGTTGCCAATAGTTAGAGTTGGAGGCTGGAGCTTTTTGTGTAAATTCACAGTATTTGTGTATGCAGCTGCTCCTCAGCTGCCCCTGTGGAGACAGGGATGCTGGGGACAGGGCTGAATGCATCACTAGCGGTCCCCTCTGCTGCAAGGCAGAGAGCATCCTGTGACTGAGCAACTATTTCTTCCTCAGGACATTATAAATGCTATGAGAAATTCTGGAATTCTGTCACATAGGATTTTCTATTCTTACAGTGCCCCATTACTGCAGATTTTATCTGAGTCTTCTTGAACGGGAGCATTGCAAGTAGGTACTATAGACTGTCACTGTTCCAGGTCTCTAAGCGGAATCTAAACATGTAGTTTATTCCAAACATAATATTCCAGGAAACTTGGAACATTTGTGACAAACTTTTAAACTGAAGTTGGATCTGTTTTTAGTAACCTTTCCTAACAGTGCAGCATATTGTGCACCCATCAGCCCTTCCAAAGAGGGCACTGGTACAGTTGCATTTGCATGAAATCCCCAGACAACACAGTGAGTATCTGGGCCTCATTTCTGTTATAATTCCGTTATGATTCATTGAAATGAATAGGATTTCTTTTTTTCATTTTAGTACAGCTGTTCTGAGTAATTTTATATGCCAAACTTCAAGTATTAAACCTAGGGCAGTGTTTCCGTGATCCATGGTTAGGGGCAATTTAAACAAATTATTCCTTGCTAAGTTGAACTCAATAGCAACTAATTTTCCATTGCTTTAGATGCTTTCTGTAAAGATAAGCTGCTTCATTTTATTGTATTTTATAGTATCTCATTTTATTTTGATGCAATAGAGATAGGAATCAGAAAATTTCAAAGTAATATAATGATTGTAAATAGTTGTTATAAACATCATCTAGGCCACTCAATCACATTGCAAAATAATAATAATAATAATAATAATAATAATAATAATAAAGATCTTGAGCCTTCTAGCCTAACGATTTGGGATCTGAGTCTTTCTGTATTTTTGTACAAACTTCATGCTTGAATCCCATCACAC
Organism: Tinamus guttatus; assembly: GCF_000705375.1. Next base: position 25,007 of record NW_010585011.1, on the reverse strand, counting down.
AACTTGAAAAAGTCTTTGCACATCCTGAAAAGCATCTTGGCAACAGGCAACTTATGTGCCCATTGTGCTTTTACTCTTTTTTTTTTTTAGTTAAAAGAAATAATTATTATTATAAATTGGTTTTCTGTCATGCATTATGATGCTCCTTGCAGATATGAAACTATGTAGCTGAAGTATGTAAAATGGAACTTGAGAAATGGGCTTCCTTCATAATTAAGGCTACTAGTCCGGATAGGAAATACTTGCACAGTCACAGACATGAGGAGGAGCCACCAGCAGATCAGCCTTTGGCCTAGACCACAGTTACTCTATTCTGTCTCTTAAAACCACCAGCTCCGAACTCCACAAATTCCTATGTACCTTCCAGAGGTCATCTCTTCTGGATTTGAGTTTTCCACATCAGATAAATTGGTTCTCCCAGTTAAACACAAGGGTTTTCTTGTTTGTTTTTCTAAACTTGCTCCCTCCGATTCCATGATTTTGGGCAGCTCCTGTTGACGCCTTAACTGACTCTCCATCCATTGGGTCCTTCCTCCTCCTCCTCCTGGAGAGGCTCCATCCACCCTTGCAGCCTGCAGGGCTCTTGGCCTTTCTGAACCAGCCCAGAGCTGCTTTTGTCCGAATGAGCGTTAAGTTTGCTTGCCCCAAAGAAACCAGCACAGTTATCTTCGGCCTTTGCCATCTCAAGGAGTTTTTTTTTCCAAAATTGATTTTTTCCGAAAAATCAGTGCTGTGTCAGGTCACCCAGAAGGGCAGAATTGGGGATCAAAGGAGTCACTGAATATGAAATGTGGTCTCCCCTAGAAGATGCTCGAACCTTTCCTACTCCAGCTTTACATAAGTTGAGCCTCTTCCGCACCTTTGAAGGGAGATACAAACTGACTTTAAACATCACTTTGACCTTTTTCATGGGAAAATCTGTAATTATATCTCTTTTCAGTTGCATAGTGGGAGCTCAAATCAAATTCTCACAAAGGTCGCAGTTGTCTCTTGATGAAGGGACATGCAGAAAAATTACCTTCCCTCCCTCACAGTGGGTAAAAGTAACAGCAGGCATGATATGATAACGAAGGCTTATTTTATGTGGACTGCCCAAAGTGCTGTGCAGCATAATGAACTGCAACTTGTGGTTAATAAAACTGAGGACATAGGTCAAAGAATCCTACAAGGAAGAATAAAGCAGCTATCTTTTAACAAGCAGTAATTGTAACACTCAACAAAGTGGTCAGAATTGCCCAGTGTTACTTTAAGGTCAGAATTTTCAACCGTAGATCTAAATTCCTCCTTCCTAATCCATCCTACAGGCCACTGAGCCATATTAATTCCCAAAAGAAGGGATGTGGCCTGTTTAACCCTTTGATTAAGATGTATAGAGAGACCTCATTTAATGTCCATTGCAATCACTAGAAATATTCCCACTAACTTCGATCCATAGGTAACAGTGTTTGCAAATATGGTGAAATTTAAGTGATATCTGTGCAGAAAAATTTTACTGAATTCTCCAACAACATAAAGAAAAATATTGAATAGCCACTTGATCTATAGGGTGCAATAAATGAGTTACGTATTTCTGCATACAAGAGTTGCAAACACCAATACTTGTGTAAAATACATATAAGGAAAGAGATTTTGATAATTCTGATTTTTCAGAGATGATGTCAGTCCTGCCTATCCCATCTTTAGCAAAAGACTCCGTGCAACTGATAAGGTAGCCCCAAACTATTTTCAAAGAAATCTTTAAGTAACTTAGGGGAAAACAGAAGGGGAAGAACAAGGACTAAATCCAGCTGCATGCACAAACCTGGAGTGCTGCTGATGAAAAAGTTAATAACTTTCAGATGCAGAGAGGCATTTCTGAAGGAGTCAAGGAGCTGTGGACAGTTGCAGAAGAGCATCATACAAGTGTTGTCTACTCCACCCCACAGGGTACAAGAAAGAAACACTTCAGTAGATTTTTTAAAGTTGTAATTCAGAAAGCTGGTAACAGATTTAGCTTGGCTATGAGCAGAAGATATACAGAGGTATCTGTAGCATTTACACTGGTTATCCCCCTTTGGTGAAGTTGTTTTGACATTTCAAAACTTGCAAAAAACAGTCAGTTCTATCTCTTCTATTCACTCATGTTTTGCTCACTTGTTCCCAAACAGATTGATGAAAACTTAGGGCCGGACTGTTCTCAGTGGTGGCCAGTGAGTGGGTGCAAGTTGAAACCCAGGCAGTTCCATCTCCATGTGAGGAAGAACTTCTTTCCTGTGAGGGTGACAGAGCCCTGGAACAGGCTGCCCAGAGAGGCTGTGGAGTCTCCTTCCCTGGAGATCTTCAAACCCCACCTGGATGCCACCCTGTGCCACGTGCTCTGGGTGTCCCTGCTGGAGCAGGGGGTTGGACTAGATGATCTCTAGAGGTCCCTTCCAACCTCAACCATTCTGGGATTCTGTGAAGCTAAGAAATTAAAGCATACCCTTGATTTTCACCACAGGGTTTTATTTATCTGCCCATGCTACACCAATTCTCATATGTTTTTCTAACAAACCACAGAGAATCAAAAAAGAGGTTGTAACAAATGTTATTTACAGGCTGATGCTTGCTTCAGGTATTTGTTCAAATGATTCCCTGTTATAAACTTATTTGTAAGTTATTTGGTTAGAGAGGACCCCACACTGGATTAATTTGACGACAGAAGGAATAGATGTGAGGATGCTGCTTCCCTTTTGAATTAAGCCTGAGGCTCCCTTCATGTGTTTCTAATGTAATATGCAAATTGTCATCGATTTTTAATGTATTTTTAGGACTACCAGGAAGCTTCCGAGGTGGAGCCGTTTGTGACCCGCTTTCTCTGGAAGGAAGCGCAGAACCAGCTTCAGTCTCTGCAGAGCTCTCCGGGGCGCGGGATGGAGACCCCGGAGGAGCAGGAGACGTGAGGGCCTCTGCACCACCCTGTGCAGGGGAGCACCCAGGGCTGCTGCTGGGAACGGGAGCGCTGTGCTTGGAGCAGACGCTCCCGAGCAGCCGTCCTTGGGCACGGCGCATGAGCCTCAATGAGGCTAAAGGGTCCTCACGCTGGGGAAGTGCCAGAATTTGGCTTACTGTTACAGGAGTTCATCTTGCTCCTAAGCTGCGGGAAATAACATCCTGAAATATTCCTCAAGATATTTGGTGAGGTTTTGAGGAGCTTTGGCTTCATTCTGTGCTTCAGGAGACAGGACAGCCTCCCAAAGCTGTGATCTGCAAGTTATTTACTGAGCTCTTTAGACTACTACTTAGTACACTTTGCAACTAATAGTTCAACCAAATATTCAAAATGTAGTCCTGGTCCTCACTATTCCTCGCTTGAATCATGAAGAAGAAACCACTAGAGGCAGCTCCAGTGCACATACAAACTCTGCAGTATCAGTGATTCTGCCATCATAGCATAAAAGTAATTTCTTAATCTGTTATGTTTCAGTATTGGTCCAAGAAAAGCATTTATCATCTATCCAGAATTAATTAATTCTCACCATTGTTGCTTCCTTATTAACAGATACATGTTGTTGTTTATCTTTTTTATCTTTAAGATGAAGGCCTAAGTATATATATATATATATATATGTAGTATATGATTTTCTCAATAACAAGTTCAGGTTTGAAGCCCTGATTGTTAGTTGCTTGTGTGATCCCAGTTCTACCACAGAGATGGTACAAAACCATGAACCATGCAAAGCAGCTGGTGCATGATGGCTTGGGTCAGGTCAAAATCACATCACTGACATACCTCTAGCTTTGTTGCTCTAAAAGACAGGCATAAGTTAACAACTTAATTCTCTTCGCCCCTCCTTTAATGACTAGCAACCTAGGTGTATCTAATTAATAATAGTGAAGATCTAGATAATAATTTGAGAGTCTCAAAAGGCACTTCTCCTAATTCAGGGAGGAACAAGCTAACGTATTTTGTGAAAACAGAAAGAAGAGAGCAGCTCGCTCACATTTATTATGTTCTGAATGTCCTCCGTCTCAATAGACAAGGCTTAACAAAACCAGAAGTGCTCTTGGTTCAATGGTCGGGAAAACGTTCAGCTCGAAGGCTTCTAAGAAACAACAGCCTATCGTCAAACAGCCCTCATTTTGACACAGGTATGGTACTCACATGTCAGGTGTGCTTAAAACATACATGCACAAATATACACAAATACATCACCACAGCAAGAGCCCATTTCTTGACCTGTCGTGCAGACCTCACCGTTGGCAGCTTGTCTCCTCCTTTTTAATCCTCTTTCAGAGACCTTTCTGTCACACACTCTCATGCTCACTTTCTGCCACTCAGTGAGGTGATGCCCTTCATTCAGTGTAACTCCACGTGCTGATGTTTGGCTGCTGGCTGCTGCTGTTCGAAGCATTCGTGTCTGTAAGGAGGAAGGTCTCCTGGTGTTGTTACTCAATTCCTAATCACAGAGCACAGAGGCACCCAAACCTCTCCAGACCATGGCCAGCTACTGCGTTATCTTAATGACCAAACAGCTTTCTCAAAAGCTAATGGACTTGGCTAGATAAACCTCTTTCATCTCTTGATTTGCTTAAATTTTGTCTTCCTGTTTGCTGTCCATAGGCACAATTACACCATAGGTGTGCATACCTGTCCTGCACGGCTTTAGTCCTCTGACCTGCTGCAGTGAAGCCATTCTCTGCCTCCCCTACGAATCACCTCTGTGGCATGCCCTTACCATTAGGATTTGCTTGATAGAAATATATTCCAAATGTCACAAGAGATCTGTGTTGAAAAATGAGCGGGTCATGAAGATTTGTATCGAGAACGCACACTGAAAAATCTTTTGGAAAAATGACTTTTGAGCAATCTGTTCAAACACATCTGCTGATGAACACATCTGCTTTCCAGAGCATTACCCTTTCCATGTGCAAGGCTCGGGTATGGCAGACCAGCAAATTTTCTAGAGGCTTTAGGGAGCCTCAGAGATACTTGTGGCTTCATAGAACTATGTTGACTAGCTTCATCTTTGCTATTATGATAGCAGGTATCACTACAGGACAGCTGAAAAGTCTTCTAAAATGGTCATATCAGGAGCTGCTGACTTCTGTGACTTGGGAAAAAACTAACCTAGGAACCCTAGTATGATGAAATGAAATCACTTTTAAGCTGTTCAAAAATGCAGTCACCACAGGCAAAAACTGCAAATCTCAAAAGCAAAACTGTAGTGTAAGAAGCATCTACCCTAATGGTCACATTTCTCCAACTCACCAAACCTAATTAAATAGCATGTAGGAGCACTGCTTGGCAGGAGAGGTAAAGAAGGATCATTGGCTGAAGAAAACACCCAGTTAGTGCTAGCAAATCAACTAGAGAGGCCACTGCAAGATTATGGGCTTAATTAGTGTGAGAACAAGAAAAACCTGTAAGATGCCATGTTGCAGGTGAGCGTTAACAGAGCTGAAAAGCTCTCAGAAAGTAAGTGGAGAGAGGAAAAAAAAAGTTAGTGTAACTAAATGAACCTTGTTGGAAATAACAGAAAGCCCCATATTCTTAATACAGAGGAGAGAGACACTGAGAGAAGCTCCTTCAGGAATTACAGATCCCTCAACATACCATGCCAAAAACCTAGATCGCTGAGCACAGGTACACCTGATTAAGTCTTTTTCTGCTACCCATGACGATGCTTCTTATTGGGAAGGAACAGGCACATTGCTGACCTCCGAATAGGCTGGGAATGACGCTGGGAACAGCACCGTGTTGGGGCACTGAGAGCACAAACAGGATCATCGCTGGCTTCACAGCAACCGTGTTGGGGTCAGGGTCCTAACAGGGCTCTGCTAGTGTAAGAAAGATCCGCTGGCCTAAGCTGCACCGGCCGGGCTGGGGTGATTAAAGCCAGGCCTGAGTGCACTTCTTTCACTGTTCCTTCAGTGCTCTCAGGGAAAGGCCTTATTACATGATCCATTCATGCGATATATTTGGAAGGAATCAGAGACAGGTTTGTTATGGAACAGGAAAACTTCTTTGTTTCCCATTTCTTCATCTTGTTTAAATAACCAGAATAACATTTCAACTCCATTTCTAAATCATCAGCACCATAAAGACTGGTCCAAACAGAGCTGTCTCTCTGAGAAATCTCGAGTCCTGTTTCCTCCCTCCCAACTCTCACTTTATCTTTATCCTCACAAAGTAGCAGAAATACCAGCAAAGCTTTAACTCCCTAAAAAGCCGATTTTGCATTTTGAGTGGAATGTGCTCAGGTTACAAGTTGGTTCCATCTGCAGAGAAGATCACTCCTTTCTCCAGCTACCACAGCAAGTTCAAAATCATTAGAGTTAGTACAGAATGGAATTTTGTGCTGGGCTCACATTCTGTCTTGGATTTCCACTAGTCTTGAGAAGGAAAATCATTGTTACAATTCAAATGCTTTTCACCAGTTATACCTAAATGAACACAGAATTATACCACAATCTTCTGTTGAGAAACAAAATTAATTGCAAGCCGAATTAAACTTCTGTTCCACAATAGATGAATATACTATATGCACACACTTAGTAACCTTATATCCTTCATTAGTTATATTTTCCAAAGGTTGGACTGAGGAAGACAATCAGTGAATAATCCAGATAAACAGACTTCAAAAGCTGATTGACAGATTGGAAAGGAAGGTATGCATTTCATCTGTCTTTTCTCTCTTTTTCAGTAGTTTTCTGAAGCAAGCCTTAAACCACAAATGCCCATCAATGTCCTCGTCACACTGTCTCTTTCTAGCGAGTAACGTCTGAAACTTCCACCTCCGCTAAGTGAGCTCATGAAATGCCAGCATTTTCCTTTCACCTTGCTTATTCCTGTTTCATGAGAGCAATATCCAACCAATCGTTACAGAGCTGTGTTTTGCAGTTGACAGACAAATGAGTATATTTAATGTTGCACATGCACATATATGCTGTATACACACAAAGCACACTCCTCGCACATATTGATAGCTAAAAAACATTGCCATGGGACTCTGAAGGTTGCTGTACAAAACGGCTAAGATCTGTACATTTCAGGCTTTGTGGAAAGCTCTGGGTAACATTCCTCTATTCATTTTTTCTTTTTATACTTTAAAAGATGTGAGCATTTAAAAAATGCTCACAGCCTGACCCTACTGCTCCTCTCCAGGTGATCCAGGTGGTAGACGTTCCTTAGCAAAACACAGACACCCTCTCTGTCTAGACGGACAAAAACGCCGCTCTCAGAGATCCCTCAAATATTAGCATGGATTTTAAGTCCATTTAATGTTCACACCTGGGTCCAGGCCCCTTAACCCAGCCATCTATCGAGACCTCAGGTCTTAGCAGATGTGGATCTCCTCCTACTCACCTGCTAGTCCAACTTGAAGTTCACTAACAAATTATACATACATGCACTCATGGAAAACACTTATGCAATGGGATTTAATAGGTAGGTACATTAATTAGTGGTGATCAGGCACAGGACTCAGTTAGACAAACTGGCCTCTCTCATATTCCCTCCTCTCCCTTTCCCTTGCTTGTCCTTCCCATGCCCACCTTGCCTCTCCATTTCTCTGTCATTTTCCCCTCCCAAATACACAAGCTCTCCCTTATTACCCCCTTAAACCTGAATTTTGCTGCAGCTGTACCAAAATTGGCTATTCCTGCTACCTAGGCCAGCCCAGCCTTGGGTGGTGCTGCCGATACCTGGGATACTGGTGGGCTCACACCGTTCACACAGGTCCTCACTATTCCCTTCACTTACCTGGGAAATCTGATGGTCCCTCGCCTAATTTGCCTTTAACCACCTGTGAAATTCTGCCATTCCTCACGAAATGGGCTAGATTAGCTATAAATTAGATTTTGAAAGTTAAGTTCTTTGTGAAATTTAAACATCGTTTTGGTCCAGCTTTACTTCCAACCCTGCTTTAGAAACAGCAGCTTGCTGGCCTGCCACAGAAACCTCCTGACCTGCCAAAAGGAGTTTAAGGAAGTTTTAAATTTCAAAGAATTTTACTGAAAAAATGAAACTTGGCTGTTTTCTGTAACATGTCTATTGCATTATTGCTATGTACCATCTCTTCTACGTGAGAAATTAGTTACTACAGATTTTGTCCTCCTTCCTGAATTTCCGCCGCAAATTCTGCAGGAGGTACAGCCACAAGCAGTTTGTGTGAATATTATTTCATTGCTGACTGCCCTGCCGTGAGCTGTTGGGTTTTCCACACTCATCTGAATTTTAGCTGAATGCCTCTTACCATCTTTTCAGTGAATACAGTATTTGTGCTGGCAAAGTGCCTGCTGCCTGAGGTTCATCGACCTTTACCCAACTAGATATAGAATAACCTATTTAGATTTTTGACACAGGAACTGTTTTTAATAAGCGAAGCACCACTAACAAATAGTGGATTTTGCTCTGCCTGCTTATTGCAACTAATTCTGTTTATTTTTCCAGGTATTAAAATATCTATATATCCCAGAGATCTACTATGTAAGTTATAGTGTGTGCTTTGCTGGATGGTGTTTGCATAAGTAACTGAATCATGAAGCACATATGTAGCTTTTATAAAAAGAAAGCACTATTTCCTTACAAATGTACCTGCTCGTTGCTACCTAGTCTGTCTTCAGAAGCAAGAGCAGCAGAGGGCTGTAGAAACCTCCCTTGAATCCTTTGCCTGCTATTTTACAATCCTGGAAAACCGCCACATGTGACTGGAAAAGTCTTTTGTATAAAGTTTTCATTTTGACTTAAGGGTATCTAATGTTCAGTTTGTTCCAAACTGCCGTGCTCAAGTGGGCAGCTGCCTTTTCTGTAGGAAGTCCAACATATGCTTGAGGGAAAACAGAGTGGTTACAAATGAGAAAATACCCTTCTCGACTAAAGTTACTTGATTTGAAAAGGCAAAATGCAAGATCTGTAAGGTTTTTTTTTTTTTTCTTCAAGATAATGACCTTTGACATATGATTTTCAATCCTAGGCATTGAGCCAATCTCACCTGATCTCAGCTTGTTTAAAACAAAACAAAAAACATTTTTGTCATTTTTCTAAGTGACAATCCATTTCAGTCAGCAAAGTACACTGTACAAGAATCAATAAAGCAAAACCTGTACAACTTGGGCATCACTTTTATAATAATTTTTGCATTGTTTTCAAGGCTGCAGTGTGCCAAAAACACAGCTCACAAAAGGAGGAAAATAATTATAATTAATGATAATTAATAAGATTTGCCAACGTTTGCAGCAATATTTATGGGGTTGTAACCTCTCTACTCCTTTAAAATCACTTAAAGCCGCACACATGCTTTAGATCAGGATTGTTAAATCAAGGTTAAAATCAAGTTGTTAAATCAGCCTCCCTTCTTCAAAGTGATACAAGAAACCTTAAGATGAGAGAAAATCTAGTGTTAAGAGACAATGACTCTAATTCAAAATCATATCTAGAAATAAACTTAAAATTGTGTCAACATCTCAAGCTTCAACTATATTTTTCAAATGCCCTAGTATTCCTAAATTTGATTAAGTAGACTTTGAACCTAACAACAAAAAGAAAGATCAAATACATACAGAAAAAAATACCCCAAAAGATGTTTATCAAATTGCTAGAGAATTACATCTGACTTTTTTTTTTTAATGAGATTAACCTTTATGAGAGGGTGTCAACCTGCACTGCAGATGCAACTGTTTTGGTTAGGTGTCTCCTTAAATATTTAATCAGGAAAATTGGCACGCTTCAATGGATGAGTCAATAAGCAAGCTAGTCAAAGGGATGAACCTGAGAGAGAAGCAGAGTATCTAAGATAAACAGGCTTCTCTAATACAGAGTGCTCCTATAGTTATTACTGTTCATCAGGTTTATTTATTTATTTTATATTTTTGGAGCAAAAGCTCCTATTCATTATCTGAGATGGGCTGCCTTAGACATCTGGGTCAGGCATGAGTCAGACCTCTGAAAGGTGAAAAAACTGCATTTCCTCACCGGGCAGAAAAGGAGATAAGAGCACCTCAATGAAATGCCACACTGCATCCAATTCAAATCTTGTGAATGTTTTCTTATCTCAGACCTCACTCTCACCTGCGTACACATTAACCCACGGAAACACGTTGACTTTATCATTAAGTATTTCAAAATAATGCTTGCTTTGCACTTTTCCATAAAGGTCTCTCATCCAGAGTTGGGACAGCTCTCCTCTTTTTCCTGAAGTGGACACTCATTTGGGACATTTTCCTTTTTAGAATTTCATCCTGTATAAAAGTCTCATCCATAAGCTACTCTAACTCACCACTTCAGAGCACCAAAACAGGCGCTGCAAACTTTTAAGGGAAACTGTGTTTTTTTTTCCTTCACTGATTCCTTTTTTTTAAATCATTGTATGACAGATTTTCTTACCTTTAAGTACCAGGAATTCATAGCACCATATGGCAATAATACTGCCATTTTTATCAGCACATGGTGATTGTTCCACACCAAACGCCTGGGCTGGCAGGAGAAGCGGAGGCGCCCGGCTCGCTCTGCAGCAGAACGTGGAAGGCGCTCGTGCTCAGCGTGGCTGCTTGCAGTAAGCAGAGTTATTACCTGGGCCAAAGAGAGAGGAATGTGGTAGACTCCCTTGGACCACCTCTGATTTGCAGTGGGCTGTTTATGAAGAGAGAATCTGCAATATCCTCTTTTCTGGGTGGATTATGCATAGGTATTAAGGTAACACAACTAAAGCAACAAAGAGATGCAACAAAGAAGTATATGCAAGTACTCTCTCAGGAATATGACTAAAATGTTGTGAACTAAAAAATTGGGAAAAAAATACCCGGCATATTGCAAAGGTATATTGGAAAGCATATTCCAAGGCTTCTCAGCTGTGGAGGCCACCAGTTCAGAGCTTGCTGAGGCCCTCAGGCTGGCAGGGGAACCTCCTTTGCCAGCCTCTAGCCGTGTCACCCTCGTGAGAGGGCAACTCGTTAGCTTGGCTGCCAGCTCTCTGCTTGGAGGTTCTCAAAATCATCCATTTGGTTTATTCCAAGCATGGAATCTTCTCGTACCTTTGAAGCCTACCTGTTCCTGTCTTATCGGGAGATTTTATACTTCCAAGGATAAGAAAGCTAAGCAGGAAAGGAGAAGAGTGACTGTTCCCTTGTTCACTTGTAATGGTGGGCTTACTAGGAAAACAAAATCCTCACACGAGCCAAGAAATGGCAAAGGCAGCGAGAAGGGCCCCCCCTCCTGAAAGTCCCCATCTGTCAGAGTGCAAACCTGAGCCTACGCTGCTGCAGAATGCAGCTCAAGGAAAAGATGACAAAAATTGCTTTTTTTTTTCCCTCGAGTTTGCAAACATTTGGTGTGTCAGTGGTGCCACCTACGGACTGCTTCTGAGCTTATCCATGTTTCAGTGCTGCTGCATTTACAGCTCTTGATCACTGTGAGTATTTTGCAATGCACTTTCTCACCCAGCAGGAGATCGTAACATGGAAAGAAATCACATGATTCATTACCGTTATATTTCATGCTGAAACAAAATAATCTGAGACCAGTTTTCAAGCATATCAGCTGTAAGATCAGCAATCTCCTGCTTGGGCACTCAGAAATAGAGGCCTCTGCTTTTTGTGCTATAAAGCCAATCCCCAACTCGGGCAGGCAGATGCAGAAGCTCCTCAGCACATCAGCTCTCTAGCAGATAATGAGCAGGATGATTTTTGTGTGAAGCATCAGATAATCTGTGGATCACTTTTTACTCATGATAAACTGATAGCTGAACGGCATGAGAGCAACTGTGGATGATGTTACTTAGAAAACGCACCTGCAGCGGGCATCAACACACCTTTCCTTGCAAAGCACTAAGGGCTTGGATGCATTTGTCTCACAGGCTTTCCACGATGGAGCACTTCAACGAAACTGCCCGAGTGACTCTCCAGCTCACCCGATCTCCCCTCCACGTGCAATACGCTGCATCAGCCCTGAACCACAGCTGGATTAACTTTCTGTAGTACTGACATTTCTTGATGTGAATTATCCTAGTTAGTGGGACAGTATGAAAAATGAGCTTCATAAATAAACTGTACAAATATTAATACTAAAAAAGCCATGAAAATACTCATTATCTCATAGACAAAAGTTGAAAAAAATTGCAATTGGACAAAATGCCAATTTATTCATTTTTCAATGTATGTTTCTCAAAATGTACTATTTTTTAAAAAAGTCACTATTTTATTCACATTATTTTATGCACATCTGGTAGTTTTGCCATGTTTGATTAAATTAGCTGTACCCTATAATTCTTGGTGTTTCCATCCAGAAGCTTTCAAATGACTCCCGCTTCATCGTGTATGAGTCCTGGGAGAGCAGCAGCACCTGGAATAGGTCTGTCTTATCTTTTGCATTACAGAAAGTTTTGCAGGTTAGAGAGCAATTGTGCAGAAGTGCTGAATATAAGTTACTCTAAATATCACTAACCCGTCTCTTGCTACATGCACCACCATTAATATTTCACAACAGTAGTTCGATTGCTTAAAACTAAAATATATTGAACCACATATTTTATTTTAAAATATATTTTAGTTAAAAATACCAGAAAGACACAGCTAGTCAGGAGTGCAGGAAAAAAAAAGGCCAAGGGTGACAGCAAAGATATGGCATCAAGTGGATAGTGGTTGACTGCAGACTGAAGAACTAGGAAACAATATTGACATACTTCAGTGATGAGAACAAAGAAGGATTAAATTTTTTTAAAAAAAAATCATCCAGCAACATATTTAAACATGCAAGGAGGAATGAGGAGCCCAAATTTTCCCAAATCCATATCACAAAATCCATCAGACTGATTCCCAAAGTGTCTCTTTGGGCCCAAAACCAAAAATTACAGTGATCAAAAGTCCTAAAATCCAGGATCTAGGCAGAAATCTAAAGGAAGATGGAGAACTTTTGAAGCTCAGTGTTTGTGCTTTTGAATAAAGCCCAGTTCAAAGCAGCTAAATTTATTTTCAAAGGACTGAAGAAAACTGGTAACACGAATCAACACATTAGGAACACAAAGAATACTGGGCTACAGCCAAGACACAATCAGGGTGATAAAGTTCACTGTACAAAATAAAAAGTGTATTTCTATAAGGAACTTCACAGCTAAGCTTCTAGCATCATCGTCTGTTCTGAAGCACAAAATCTATTACAGAATTATTAACTGTAACAAATCTGAATATTCCTCAATACATAGGAATATTTACTGCCTTTAAAAACTTGCTACATTCTTATTTTTATAATTATTTAGTCACTTTCAAACGAATTACAGCAAAACATTCCAAAGAAATAATGTGGACTTCTTGGAAGCTCCAGAGCTCACAACAACAATACTCCCCGGTAAATACCATTTTTTCACAAAGCTTTTTCTGTTCCATGCAAAGAGCTCTGCTATATTTTTTTCACAAAGCTTTTTCTGTTCCATTCTGTTCTCTGCTATACGAGCATGTTCTTTATGCAGAGCACCTCCGTATCACCACCCTTAGCCAGATCTTCTTGTGTGTAATATGGAGGGCAAAGAAGGCCAACATCTGTATTTTAAACACAAGAATGGAAAATGTATCAGTCAGAGTAAGGCCTGCAGTGCTTGATTTTATGTGGTACAGAATATTATGCCAGCCTATGCTGTTCAAGAAAATGTCTAGAAGACGCAATACTTATTTGTGAATAGCAAAGTGGATCCAATTAAAGATTTGCAGGGAAAAAAAATACTTTCTGATGAAGATTTCATTTTAATTATACGTATTGACTGGAGTGTTAAATTACTGATATTTACCAACCAATAATTGTACATGCTTCCTGCTACATAAAAGCAAAACAGGAAGATACCCTACTCAGAAATTTTAGATATTTCAAGTTACTATTTCCAATACAAGACAAGGGGCATATAGCTTCCAGGAAGCATCAGCTCTCTCCAAGAAACAGTAGTTAGAGGCTGAGAGGGACAGAGCTAATCAAGGCTCAGTCCCTCTTTACAGAGAAAGGACAGGAAACTTGAGTGTTTTATCTTGACAGCACAAATCTGTTACAACGAAACCATAGTTTCCCATAACCTTATTGTCTGAGAAAGAAAAAAAAAAAAAATTACCTAGTTCTAAGTGACCTGAGCTCTCTCCTTAAAATAAACCAGCCAAAAATTTTTCAGACTTGATAAGCCTGAAAAATATAAAAATATAAATACATACAAATAAATATAAATATATAAATACAAATAAATATAAAAACATAAAAATATATGCCAAGGATTCCTGGAGTATCAGGGGATTACAGTAAATGATCAGACAATCCCTTTAAATCAAATTCCTTATGGGGAAATTCTAGCGGTCAAGACAAGAAGTTGGCTGTGAGAAGCAAAGCATCCAAACTGCTCTGTGCCCAGGGGACAGAGCAGGTAGGAGCCAGGATCGTCCCACAGCTGCTCTATTGATGGCTAGAGAAAGTGCAATTAGCAAAATGAAACGTGAGCGCCGTTCCGAGGTGCCTGGGCACCCGCGGCTGCCGTTGGATTCGCGGCGGCCAATACAGGGGAACCCCGCCCGCCCAACCGCGCCAGGCCGCAGCGGGCGGCTGCCATGGAAACGCCGCCCGTCACGCGCTCCTGCCGGGCGCGGGAAGGGCCGGTGGAAACACCCGGCGTTTTTATGGATCACCCCCGTGTTAGAAACGCGCGTGTAGATGTCGGAACTGTTTTAATGGGGAGTGCTTCACACATACACATGTGTAAATGAGCACTATGCATGTTATACGCCTATCTGAAAGGGAAAAAATGTTCGGGCTCATCAGGAGGAGAAACAAAACAAAAAATATGTCTGCGATGCTACCAGTATATTTTATGAAATAATTTTAGAGAGTGTGTAAAAAGATACTGCTGTAAAAATTAGGAAAAAAAGAACCATAACCTGCTTATAATTAATATACAGTCTGTACTTCAAAAATAAATTTACCTCAGCCCAAAAGCAACTCCTCCTTATGACACATCCAGGTAACTACGAACAATATTAAGCAATTCTAAGCCATATTCTGAATCTGACTCAACACGAAATTACAGCCTTAGAGACTTTATATAGATAAGCTATTACAATGAAGAAAAATGTACTTACCTGTCTCAGGATGATTCAGGAAGACGTGGGTTTTCAGGACTGTTAAATCCAATATTACCCTAAAGCAGTAACTACTGGAGATAGCAAATTCATTTCCTATCAGTAATGGGAACCAGGATCTACTACTGTCCCTTGCTCACCTCTTACGTGGCCAAAGCTGCTTCAGGTCGGGCTACAAGAGTGGCAAGTTCCCTCTGTAATTGAAAACCTAATCTTTATATAAAGATTTGAGCTCCAAGGATACTAAATAACCTTTTGGCAAAGAAAACAAAAGATAGAGAAAAACTGTTTTAACATTTCCGGCACTGTGACATTAACTATTAAATTGATATTCATTTCACCAAAGCTTACTAACCCGCTGATGTGTCAGAGTAATACTTTCATAGCCCAATGTTAGGTAAGATTCTGAAGAATCTTAAGATTCTTCTTCAAGAATAAAATTTTTCAGAAAAATGTGCAAAACTGAAGGATTTATGAACACATCTAGAGAGACAAATCCTATTAATGAACCTAATTCCCAAAACAAAAATCCCAGTCCCTGAGCTCTTAGCAGCCCTTCACTAAATAGACTTAGCACCTACGTTTCCTCTCTTTGCTTTCTCTCTCTCCACAAATCTTGCAGTTCCTTCCTGCAAAAAAGGTTCAATTCCAAAAGGCCAAAGAGGAAGGACTGCAATATACCCATGTGTTTTATTCTGGTCCCATTTATAACCTGGTGATTACAGCTTTGCTTTTCTGCGAATGACCTTCAATAAATCCATCACAACTCCTGCTTTTAGAGCAAACCACTCAATTCCGAGAATCGCGCAGAGGATAACAGCAGGTTTGGGTGATGTCACCGGGAAGCACAGGCAGCACAGTCACTCAGGGGACACGCTGTGCTGCTGAAACCCTGACCCATGCAGTGGGGCTGCAGCCCCTCTCCAAGAGGCTCTCTGTGCAGTTTGCCCTCTGGCACTCGCCTGCTGAATTCCACGCAGCCCCATCTAAGGCACCTTACGAGACTGATCAAAGCAGCACTTCTTTTCCTTAAGTCCTCCCCTGCCGAATGTGCTACCTCTCCTACCATTTGAAGGGCTTTCCCGGTGCACGGAGTGGTTTGTCCTTGAAACTATGCAGCTTTCAGAAGAAAATAGCATTAGCTGCACATGTAAGTGCCTTCCCCCCCCCCACTTCATACCAGTGGTTACATATGCATTAAAGAGGTTTTATTTAGCATTTTACAAGAGGCAGAAAAAAAAATGGAAATATTGCTTAAGGAAAAATAAGTAAATAAATAAATTCTCTTTCAGCATCATGGTGGGTCCTCGACAGCAACTAGAAGCCGTGGTTCCAAGCATTGCTAATGGCACAACATCACTGAATGCTTTTCATCACAGCAGTATATACTGTATATGTATATATTATATGGCAGTATATAGGTACCCTGGGGAAGAGAGCAGGATGTGATAGTTCATTACAGGTGTGAGCTTTCCCTTTTCAACATGAAACATTACATGTTCTCTTGTGAGGGGCTCAGCGGAACCTGCATTCCAAAGGCAAAGCAGGACAACCGTGCCAAGCTCTTTGCTGTGTAAACTCAACTCCTGATCAATGATCAGAGAAGCACGTTGTGATTGATTTGACTAAGTATTTGTGTGTAGTCTGAGCTTCCATTAATAAAAGTCATTACTTCATGCTGTTTTCTCCTTTTTCCAGAGAAATGGGTATGAACTTGAACACATCTATTATCATAAACTTGTTATTTTAAAGTCATCGCTGAGGAGAATAAACAGGGGGACACCTTTTTGTGCTAAAACAGAACTTCACTTGGAGAGGGGATACCTGCCCAGGGAAGGATGAGGCAGAACCATCTTCTCTTCCCAGCACCTGCCTTCCCCCTCCCCAACCTCCTCCCCTGAAACCTGCCTCACGGGCTGTGCTGGGGCCCTCACAAGCAGGAAGCTTTGAGCTCCACATCCTCAATACTCGGGAATTAATTTTCACTGTATCTGATCCTAATACTGTTCTCATAAAAGAAACCCCTGTTAAACTTAGAAGCAGAAATAACATCTTCCCAGAGAAGTCACCTTGCTGTCCCATTAGCATCTAAGCAGCAGGCGAGCCCTTCAGCCCAGAAATTGCACTTGTAATTATGCTTGTAGCTGATTTAATAATAAATAAAATAGGCAGAAAAGACTAGTGTAACCTCACAGCTCCATTACAGTACCAAGTGACTGCTCTCTCATCCAGCATGGCAGATAAATATGAAATAAACACCCCCTTGAGAAATCTGGGACAGGACACATAGCAAGCTACTTCTCTATCAAGTTATGGAGCTGGGGAGAGGAACCCCTCTAGCAAGAAGCCCCAGATGTTAGGAAGTTTAATGCCTCTAGCAACTTCTGAACCCAGGAAAGCCTGGGACAACATTCTGCAGAAGTCTGGTCCATCCACCAACTGCCTGCAAAGATCACCAGACTGTCTCCACACCTTCAACAAACCATGCTCTTCTAGAGACAGAAGCAGGTTCTACCTGCCAGGTCATGAAACAAATGACACCCAGGGTATTTCCTATGGTGCTGAAAGGTACCTTACAGTGGCAGGTACTTGTTATGTAAAAATCCGAAAGGAGCCTGTTCCAGAAAACACTGCAGGAGGCGGCAGCACAGCACCCACAGCGCGCTACCCTCTGAAGGAGCATAAACCCAAGGCTCAGAGCTTGGCACGCGAGGAACCTTCCCTGGGCACGCGCTGTGCTGCAACGCAGGCAGGACACACAGTGCCCCGGACACCTCCCCCTGCCCTGCACACGTCCTGGCAGGCTGATCCGCGTGAGACTTCAAATACACGGATTTAGATACTTACATGTTCAAAAAATAGGGATTCACTGGGTACACACTGGACCATTTCACTTCTCGGGGTCAGTATGTTACACAACCAAGAAATCATCTAATGCCCTTTGCAACCTTTACACACATAAATAGAAACATCAGTCTAGAGAAAGTCTAAGATCAAGCAAAAAAGGTAGAGAGAGAAAATGAAATCTTAGCCAAGAATGAAAGAAAAAGACAAAAATAGAGGCTGTTTTATAATATATGCTTAGACATGAACAAACCTATCTTTGAAGGTCCTTCTGGCAGAAGAATTTAATGAAAACATGCTGAGAAAGAAGGCTTGAGTAGGTCACAGCTCTTCCACCACCTATTATTCTCCTTCATATTTTTGCTAGTAGACAAACATTTGAATGAATGGTAAGAACAAATCTGAGTTTCACTTAAGAGTTTTGAGACAGCCACATGCAGAGATAACCTTCAACATATACTGGGGAAACAATCCATATTATTCACTTTAAAACGCTACCAGTGACAAAAAAACTGAGCAGATTTCAGTTTTGTAACATTACTCCTAAACACTACATAAATAAAATACACTTGCAAGATAATTTTGCTCCACATTCACATAATTTAAAGTGTTTGTCAAATTGTTGCTAAATATGAGAAACACAATCTGTAGGATGAACTCATTTGAACTGTTTTGGGGAGGGAAATAAGTACTTGATTCTATCAAGTGTCATCTACAAGTTTTTGGTGCTATTGTAAAGTTATCCAATACACTCTAATTTAGTTTCCATCCTCATTTGCTAAAAAGTTTAAAAGAAAGTGCCTTTGGCATAAAAAAGGATCTTACGGTAGCTTGTGAATGCAGAAAATTTTGAAGACAAAAACTTTCAATTTCAAAAAGAAAAAAGAAACTATTACTGAAAATTGTCAACTGAAAGAAATATTTTCAAGAAATACAATAGATTCCTGTTCTCCATTTTTTTAAATAAGTACTTGATTCTATCAAGTGTCACCTACACGTTTTTAGTGCTATTGCAATTTTATCCAATACACTCTAATTAAGTTTTCATTCTCATCTCAGAAAGGTTAAAAAGAAAGTGCCTTTGGCATAAAAAAGGATCTTATGGTAGCTGTGAATGCAGAAAATTTTGAAGACAAAAACTTTCAAAAAGAAAAAACAAACTATTACTGAAAATTGTCCATTGAAAGAAATATTTTCAAGAAACACAATAGATCCCTGTTCTCCATTTTTTAAAAAAAAACACTATTCTAATTTAAGAAAAAAAAGTTATGCCATCCACTATAGATTGCTAAAAAACTTTCCCCATTTGTATGATAAGAGCTTAAGTGCTGCCTCATTCTTGATATTTAAATGCTTAGACATTTCTCTTGTATTAACCAACAATGATGGATTTTTACTTTTAGAAAAACTGTTAATAACAAGATATTTCATTGCTTGAAAGAAGGCAGGTAAAAAAGGCAGGAAAAAGATAGTGAAGTTTTGACCCTCCAGAATATGTATGTACTCCTAAGTCATTTGAAGATTTGATGTAGCTGGTAGCTACTGTCCATTATTACTGCCAAAGAAGAGAGAGGGAACAAGCAAAAAATCAATTCAAGTATTAGTTTGAAGTTTGTGGTCAAATGAACTATATGGTTAATGAATTATATGGACACCCTATATATGAACACAGCTGATTCAAGGAAAAGTCTGTCACAGAGAAACAAAATAATTTACTTTCACTGCTACCTCAGACATTACAAATTAAAGGTTTGGGTTGCAAAACATTCAGGTGATAGAAATAAGCATTTCTGTAGATTTCATAAGGTCTTTTTTTCATCTGTAGGCACTCAAGTACCTTCTAAAAATCTTCTGTAAAAATATGCTTCGCCGATGGATCTCATCTTCCCAGCAACCTATCACTTCTTGTGTAAATCAACAGAAGTGTTGCTGTTCTCCTGCAAACAAACAAACCCGCTAATTACTTCAGTTATAATTGTCATTTAAACAAAGTCTCCATGTATCTCCTTATCAATCTTTTCTACTCCGTGCACGTTTAACAATTTAATGTATTTCACGTTAAGATTTCATAAGGTCTTTTTTTCATCTGTAGGCACTCAAGTACCTTCTAAAAATCTTCTGTAAAAATATGCTTCGCCGATGGATCTCATCTTCCCAGCAACCTATCACTTCTTGTGTAAATCAACAGAAGTGTTGCTGTTCTCCTGCAAACAAACAAACCCGCTAATTACTTCAGTTATAAGAGTCATTTAAACAAAGTCTCCATGCATCTTCTTATCAATCTTTTCTACTCCGTGCACATTTAACAATTTAATGTATTTCATGAAATTCCAAAGAGCTATACTGTCATTAATCACCAGACCTGAAGGCTTCCTGGCAGCCTGGGCCAGCCCGACAGCAGCACGTGGCTCAAGTGCAGAGCTGAGCGGGGGCCCCGTGCTCCCCGCACGGCCCTCCCAAAGGTGCTGCCGTGAGGGACAAACACGACACCGGCCCCGAACTGCAGCAGCACCTCTCTTGTTAAGGGCTACAGCACTCCCAGAAGCCTTCTCCATCTAAAAATACAGTTTTCATCCATGGATGGGCATACATATTCATTTCTGATTTCAAGTCTTTGGTACTAGGGAATATTAAGATGGAAAATAACTTTTTTACTATCCGCCTCTGCGGTGAAGTGTCAACAAGCAGCCGTTCCTGCCACACAGGACCATGGACACACTGCAGGGCTGCCGGCTTCCCGGCAGGAACTGTGAGTGCGTTTGGGGTTTCTTGGTCTTTTAGCACATTCTTAGCTATGTGCACATCTCATTTATCCCTCTGGCTTGTGTGTGGTGGGAGGCACAGGAACACTTAGCACTCTGGAATTTTCTGATATAATTATAGCATCTACAGCATATATATATACAAAAAAACCCACTAGCATGCAGAGGACAGAGGGTGGAAAATGAACATCTTTCTAACATCTGTTGTACAACTGGCGAGCAAGTAACATCTTCTCATGCTGACGAGACCAGTTTATGTGCCATGCCCTTCCCAGTATTCCCTATAAGATCACATGGCAGATTCACCAGCTTTTGCTTTCTTCTCATGTGAAAAGGGCAGTATGGTCCTTTGGCTTCCTGCTCAGCCACTTACTTAGACAATCAAGACACCAGTAACAGCAACTGATATTTCTGACTTGACACTGTCACCCCTAACATTCCAACTAACAACAGTTTGTGATTTACCAACCCTTCTTGGCTGGTACTGGTTTTTACTGTCTTTCTTTCCCTCTACCCTAATTATTGTGGTTGGATCCCCATGTATTTATGAACATAATCATTATGTGAAAGCAAACTCATAAGCAGTTTTTCTATTCTATGCATGCAACTCTTTAAATACTTTTTTCAGTATCTAAATGCCTTTTAAGAGCCTCATTTCTACTGAATTTAATTGGAACAAGGTGTGTTGCTACTTTTATGAATTTGATACTTCAAAACAGTAAAACTGAATTTGTGCAATAATCAGCAAAAAAATCACTTTTGGGTTGTTATTCCTCAGCCTTCCTTTCTCAGCATTCATGGAGCTGTGCTGTACATATACGCACACGTGTGCACTCATACAGACCCTTCCTGCCATCTCCTCACAGCCCTGGAGAGCTGCTTATGTGGAATGATTGTCTCAACTATAAATGAATTTACACAAGATTGAAGACTTCAGGACACATTATTAAACGGATATAGCTGTTGATTGTCTCAACTATAAATGAATTTACTCAAGATTGACACATTATTAAAGGGATATAGCTGGATGATGGCAAGGATACTGGTGAAAAGTTGTTACAGGTAATATTTCATCTTGAAATGAAATACCTTAGTCTTGCAGAAGGTTAATTCCACTACTATTAAAAAATAAGCTTCAAGTTGCCTGTCTAGTTTTGGTAGATTTAAATGCATTCATAAAAAATGCTTTGTGGTAGGGTTAAGGGAGCCAAATCATCAAAGACTTCCAAATCAAGGGCTAAAGCTTCTCACCCTGAGAGGTTTTTGTTATCACCTTCAGACAAATACATTAAAGAGATGCAAAAAACGAGACCACAGACGGATGGCAAGTTTTCAAATTGTTTTCCAGAAAAAAAATAAGCTAACATAACAGTTAAGAACTGCCTCAAATTTCAGATAACACAGTACTCATTTGGAAGAAGTGTTCCTTAATGGTGGACCTATTTCCAGAAAGAACACAAGTAACTCAAAAGCAGGCTGGTACACAACCTAATTTAATACTCTAACACTTATATCCCAGAATGATTCCCCGCTTGTCATCTATAGAATATGAACTATAATAATCCTAAAATACTTGATGTACTAAGAAGAAAATTATTTCATTTCCATGTTTACGGTGCCACTCCTGAATGTCCTGCACAATCATCACTCATTTCTCCCCAAAAAATGCACTCTGCAGAAGCATTAACTAGAGACAACAGTAACACGAAATGCATTTAAATTTCCTAAATTTCCTTTACAGTGGACACTAATCTTAAGCAGGAAATAAAAATAAAAATAAAATACTGGGATTAAGCTTTCACCAGACGAGAATTTTATCAAGATTCTTTTATTTTAAAGAAGTATAGCTACGGCTAACACACAATGACAAAGCTGTCATATACTATACTATGATTTCCCAAATTTGGGTTATCTGATCTTTTTTTCTTAAAGATGAATTAAAATACTTTTTTTTTAAACCATTCTTGTCATGGCAAGATGCCAAATACGGCTCTGCCACATATACATCAGGGAAGTTGTTATGCACAACAGCAATAGAGCTATAACTGCACAGTTAGTCTTTTCAAGGTTATATGAATTTGAGAGACTTTAAGAAATATTTTTCTTATAAAATGAATAGTCAAAACCTCCATGACCATTTTTTATAATTTCATTTAATATGCAAAAAAAAAAAAAAATCACTTACTGGTTTTTCAAGTACAATTGGATGATCAGGAAGAAACTTTGGCTTCTCTTGAGAGAGTGAAACATTTGAAAGCTTTAAAAGAAAGTCTCTGCTGTATTTGATTCTTTCTGTAAATACACAAAATTATGCAGTTATTTCAGCTTTGATATTTACGGTCCTCAAGCCAGGAGAGGTGTAAGAGACTTTCATTTCTATTACAAGGATAGAATTGCATGTGAAAAGAGCAGATATTCAAGTCTCAGCTTGAGATGGGGTACTTGCAATAAATTACATAGCTTTTCAGTTTTACTCCTATCAAACCAACTCAGTAAATAGGGAGAACTATTCTAATCTAATGGAACATTTATGTTTTAGTAAAAAGGAACACAACCAAAGGTGAATCTAACCTTACACCCCATGTAGACTGACTCCCAGTACCTTGTTCTAATTAACAGAAACTTCACAAATTGCTCTTGAAATCCTAAAAGGAAATTCCTCTGAGTTAGTAATAATTCATGCCATCAAAGTGGCACAAATTTACGGGACGTGCAACATGAAAACCTATGTAGTCTCTTTTCATAGCACTATTAAGTTGACGTCTTTCAACAACTAAAAACAATCACGTATACTGCATATAAGCGCGCAAATATTAACACCAATTAGCAAGTTTGAAGGGATTTATGCGGACTTAAAAGTTGAGGTCTATGCTACATTTGGTTTGTTCCACTATTTCTACCATAGCCAGATATAATATGTCCACCTAATACAGAGTCAAATATGTGAAAAACAAAAACAACAAAAAAAACCACACTAAAAACAAGAACATATGCACACACAAAAATGCACAAAAAAATAGAAAACAAAACCCACAATACAGATGCAAAAAGAAAGGAATGGTGTGGGGCAAGAAGGGACAAACCTTATTTCTTTGTCCTTGATGAGAAAGAAGTTCCTTTTTTAAGAATTGTAATTTAGCCACTTGCTTCCTTTTTAGACTGTGTTCTGTTGACAGGAAAAGCCTTGAAATCAAGTATGAGGGTCATTTTTCCTGTCTTTGACCACAAGTGATTGATTTTAATAATTGCTGAACTTAAGTGAGGGAAATGGTTAACCTCAGCAATACTTAAAGCTGCAGATAAAATGAAGTTTGAAAGCAAATTTGATACTACGACAAAAGAGGGGGAAAAAGCAGATTGGGATTTACATGCAGTAGCAGAACAACAGGACCTCTGAAGATGTTTCACTCTGAGGTTAACAGCAATGATCATTAGCAAGCAACAACTTTGAACACAAGTGTAAGAGCAAGTTTCCCCTATTGACAAATGGAGAGGTGACCCAGGAAGCAGTCACAGAGCAGTTAACATGACAGAAGATCCAAAGTGGTAATTGATACAGGAGACCAGAACCAGATGAGAAAAATGCAGTCAAGATTTTGTAAAACAGAAGAGTTCTATATAGCAAAAGCAGAGTAGGTGAGAAAGGATCAGAAAGTCATCACCAATGAACCAAACATAAATCCGCAATCCAGGCAAAGTGCAGCCAGAGAAAGCTGTGGTTCCTGGTCTGCTCACCCAGATCAAGAACAAGAGATGGGACCCTGCCTAATACAGAATGGAATACAACACTAAAAACAAACAAACAAAAACCAACAGTCACTCACCTTCCAAATCAGTAACGAATGACAGCGTAGAATAACAGCATCCTCAAAAACTTGGGCATGGCAACCCCTCAGGCTGAAGAAAAATATGGACAGCTCAAAAGCTCACATAAAATTTAACAGAATTCTTTTAATTCTCAGGTGGTGAGAGCAATAAAAAACTCTATCTCCAGAAATTACTTAAACATTGCAGATAAACAACCAAGATGCCTGATTACAGTAGATTTTTCCTAATAATTTATTCCTGATGAACAGATCAACTACTCAGGAGTACTGTCACAGTTCCAATGACACAGTTAAGAATGAAGAATTAAGCTGGAGGTGATGCACAAAAGGATTTTAAAATAATTTTGGAAACTGAGAACATACATTAAAGAAATGGTGGAGTAAAATTTGGCCTGTTTAACCTATCAAAGAGTGATAGAACATATGGCAGCTTTATGACCACTGAGCAATGAGCACTACAGAAGTGATCCACACTGAAAAGCATGAAGAAGAAACCTTATGGACAAGGCTGGCA
>NW_010585010.1:394215-405758 GCF_000705375.1 Tinamus guttatus | reverse complement strand
TTCTTGCAGCATGACAGGTCTTTAGATTGTACTTGTGATCAAAAAGAGTGGTCTGCTCCTTTTAATTCTACAGGCATAACAAAGCTGTAGGACTTAGGTTTGATGTAAAGTAAGAAAGTGGAAAATATTGTTCTTGTTGATATGTTGGAACTGAAAAATCTGTAGTGAATAGGAAGATGGTGTGATGTTAATTACAGTTTGAAAGTGATAACTTCAGCTGAAAAAATGTCATAAACAGTGTGATAGGTGGTTTATTATGACTTTCTTCAGGTTTCTATAGCATCATGAGAGTGTATTACTAAGGAAATGTGAAGAGATATCTCTTTTAGGCCCATATATCTGTTTGCCTTTAGAAAAGAAGAACAGTTTCTCAACTGCCATCTATAATTTTTCTGGCAGGAATACAAAGATCCATTTTATGGTCCAGATCTTCGCTATTCAGAATATCCTTGGCGGCTTCAACTACATCTACTCAGAACTATTATTGCTAACTTGCCCTACCACAGCCTTTCCACAGCTACAAATCTAGTGCATACAGCACGGATGTTTCAAAGCATGGGTGGCCCTTCAGTTGCTGTATAAGGTATCCTTGAGATTTAGGACGTGAATAATGATCCAAAAAATTATTCTAGAGAAAAAGCATAGGATGAAGGAAGAACATTGCTCAAAATGATTTAATCAACAATCACTTGCAAAATAGGCTGGTTGTTGCAGGTAGATGGCACAGTCTTCCCTGTTGTAACCCAGTCTATTAAATGAAGGCTCCTATGTCTGTGATGCACATAGGTTTCATACGCTACATAACTAGGAGGTACTTTCTCTTGCTTGCTGAGGATCCCTACATGCCATCCCAATTCTCTCCCTTTCCATCCTGCCAGCTACACAACCTCACTCAAAATGCACAGTTTTAGATGAACTCTGGACATGGGCTATTAATCTTCCTTGCTCCAAGCATCAAAAAGCAAGCCATGAGAGCAGGTTGTTACAGTCCTTTCAGTGGATCCAGACTATCTGTGGCAACCAAGATTCCAGATGACAGTTTTTATGAATGAAAGAGTGATCTGAAAAAGGGATATCAATCAGCAGTAGCTGAGTAACATCAAACATAAAATGCAGGTGCCCTTCAGGAACAGGACTTATGTCTAAAATAAAACTCCCTTGCCAACTTCTGTCAAGGGCTACTGGTTTCCAGATCAAAGTCTTCTCTGTCTTCCAACTGCTATGTTCTGACACTTTCATTGCTGCTCTGCCGTGAAGTAGATTGTCTCTTTGTAGTGATTAAACCAGGAATGCTGGGTTTGGACTTTATATAGGCAATACTTTACTGACAGAACAAGAAGCATCAAACACCACGTGAACAAGCTGTAGAACTGTGGAAAGGTTATATCGCTGTGTACAGACTTTGAACTAGACTTACAGTACACAACAGAACTGTTTACTTCACCAGATATTGTATAGCACTAACGAATAACTTATCATGGTGTTTATTCCACTCAGTAAAACACCTCTATTTTCTATACCAAACACTGGTTTCCTGGGTGCAGAAATTTTCCTAGAATTTTATTTTCTTCAGTGGGGAAAATTGTTCGGTTATAGTGAGTTATATTCAGTTATAGAGGCAGGAGAATATAAATATTTTCTGATGTTTTTCTGAAAAAAAATATACAAATATGTTGCACACACCATATATATACAGGAACCTTTTGAGATAAATGATAAGGGATCTAGGCAATGTCACTGGAAGGCCACCCTTAATTATTTCTGAAAGGCTGAGGAAGTTTCTGAGGAGAAAGCCTCTGAGGCTTTCTTCAGAAAGAAAATATCACCTCTATCTTCAAGAATGGAAAGAACGAAGATCTGTGGAATTACAGGCTAGTCATCTTCACCTTGGTCTCTTAGAAGCTGGTGGAGCAAATAATCCTAGGAGCCATTTCTAAATATATAACCAACAAAGAGGTGACTAGGAACAGTCAATATAGATTTATGAAGGGGAAATCATGCCTGATGAGCCTGATAGCCTTCTGTGATGAGAGGACTGGCTTGGTGGACAAAGGGAGAGCGACAGGTAATATTTATCTTGACTTTAGTGAGGTTTCTGTTCCATAACATCCTCATTGACAAACTGACTGAGTACAGTCTAGGTAAGTGGACAGTGAGATGGACTGTCAGTCATTGCTGATCCCAGTGGCACAAAGTCCTCCTGGAGGCCAGTCACTAGTGATGTCACCCTGGAGTCAATATGGGGTCCAGTACTTTTGAACTTCTTCATTAACAACTTGGACAATGGGACAGGATATGCCCTCGTAAGCCTACAGGGGTGGTTAAAACGCTAGATGGTTGTGCTGGCATTCAAAGGAATCTTGAGGGCCTGCAAAAGGAGTTGACCTCACGTTATTCAGCAAAGTGCAGCTCTTGCAGCTGGGGAGGAATAACCCCATGCAGAAGGGCAGGCTGGGGCCAGAAGGTGGACAACGAGTTGACTACTTGTAGTAAAGAAGGCCAACAGCCTCTTGGGCTGTATTAGACAGAACATTTCCAGCATGTCAAGGGGAGGTGATCCATCCACTTTACTGTGTACTGGTGAGACACATTTGGAGTGCTGGGACTGGTACAGAGCTTCTCTCTATAGAAGAAACATCAACATTCTGGGGTGAGTCCAGCAAAGGGCTACTCAGATGATTAAGGGACCAGAGCATCTCTCATGTGAGAAAAGGCTGAGAGAGCTGGAGACTCCAGAAGAGAAACCTGAAGGGAATCTTATCCATATGTTTAAATATTTGATGGGGGCGTAAGGAAGATGGAGGCAAACTCTTCTCAGTGTTGCCCAGTGACAGGACAAGAAACCCTGGGCAAAAACTGATACACGGGAATTGGCTCTTAAATATAAGAATTTTTTTCCTTTGCCATGTGAATGCTCAGATCACGTAGCAGGTTGCCCATAGAGGTGGTGAAATCTGCATCTTTGGAAATATTCATATCCCAACTGCGTACAGCTGAGGTTAATCTGCTATAGATGACTCTAATCTGACCAGAGGGTTGAACTCGATGATCTCGATACCCTCAGCAGCTATTATTTCTGAGTCTATAATATATCTGTGTGTGTCTGCGTGTGTGTGCACAGGTGCATACACGCTCTTCGGCAAAAGCGTGGACTTGCTTTAAACAGAAGGCATGCGGATAAGTGTGGAGAGCAAAAAGGATCACAGTTAAATTACTGTATGTCAAAACCACACTGGAATTGGCCAGCAAAACCACACTGTGATTACAATGGAATAGTAAGAAAGTTTTGTGTTTAGTTGAAAAGAGTGATAAAAGCAAAGCACTGAAATGCAGAAGGTTAAGGGCAGCTGCCTTTGAAGAGTTTAGTGCACTGCTTGCCGGTGTGGTTTAAGCAAATCAGAAGTGAAGGTGTTTCCTTATCTGGAATGCTAATGAACGGAAAGCCGAACGCTTCGCTAAGCAGAATTGCAGCCTGCATGATAATTTGGCAGCTACTGACAAGCAGTTATGCTTCTTCAAAAGATGCTGTGACATCCCCAAATTTAAAATCATGGGAGGATGACAGATCAGCCACTGAGAAAGCAAGTGGGCTTTCACCTGAACTTTAGTCATGAGACAATGTGAGCTGTGTGGGATGAGCCAGTCTATAGTGCTCAGAGCTCTAGTCTTTTTTAAGAAAATATGATCATGGATCATCAACCATAATAGACATGGGTTAGTGGATGAAAGAAAGACCATATGATGTGGCTGTTGGTAATAGTTTATCCAAAATTTCAATTTTTCTTATGGAAGTTAAAGCAGGCTGAAATGAAGTATTCTAAGTGCACTATCTTGGCTGTCCTGTAACACACTATCAGTTTTGAGTAGCAGGTGGGCAGACACATATGACTAGTAAATCAAATTAAAAATTGTCCTTTGTACTAACAATTTTATTCATTCTCCATAGGCTTCAGTTTTCAAACAAAGGCCCGAATAACACTGCCAGTGCTAACGCACTAGATAGATAGTTTGGTATCTTCCTGGTGTAGCCAATAAGCAGCACATTGAGACTCCAGATCATATCCAACTTTCAGCTCTGAAGGAAAATTTCAGGAAAGAAGACAGGCACTTTTATACTCAAACATTCTGACCTTTATATTTGGAAAAAATATACCTGTTTTTTTTTCAGGCGGAGTTAGATATTGATGGTATTGCAGAATGCACACTTCTTACTTCTCCAAGAAACTGGGGGAGAACACAGAAATATATTCAGCATATGTGGGTGAAACCCTGCACTGAGGGTGCACTGAGGAGATGGCTCTTTCCAATCTTGAAACTTGCTGGCTTTGCTGGCTAAAGAAAGTGTTTGTGGTGAGAGTAAAAAGGGATGGAGGTTGGCTACCTGAAGGTAACCTGAAGTTGTGTAAGGATGGGACTGCAGAGGGAACTTTGTCAGATGCAGTGTTTAATCTGT
Source organism: Tinamus guttatus (assembly GCF_000705375.1). Next base: position 401,305 of record NW_010585010.1, on the reverse strand, counting down.
AAGCTAGGAAAGTAACAAACACAGCAGAGTTCTTCCAAAATGACTATGAGCAGCCATTAACACAGCATTAAATATGAGCATAAGAGGATTAGTTTAGTTTTGAATATTCTAATCTATCCATGTCCACACTGCAAACAAAAAAGGAGGGAAATGAATTTTCATTTTGTTTGTATAACAAAAAATTAAAGTGCAGATATGTATATCCTCTGCCTGGCCTGACTTCTCAGATCATATCATTTTGGAAAGTGGAGGACCTACTGCCAGATTTGTGCTCTACACTTTTTTTTTTCTTGGGTGGTTTAAATTAAAAACATTATAAATTATATGAAGCAAGCAGATCATTATGAAAATAGAACGATGTTGACATGCACTCACCCCTTTTCACATCACCATTTTCCAGGACAAATGTCATTGTCTGTGACATCTCAGACAAAGGACTTGTCTAAATAGGTTTGCATTATCGGTAGCTATAGAAAAAGTGAGAAAAAATAAAACAGCTCCAAAAATACAAAACAGCTCTAAAAAATAAAGTCTATCTGCCAGTTCAAAGGTCTTTCTGTAAGCATATAAGCATTACTGCTACTGCATAAGAGAGAAACTGAAAGAAAGACTCACATCTTTTTTTAAAGGAATAAAGTCAAGCCACAAATGTTTATGGTCTCCTAAGTATTATGTTCATAAAAGAAGAAAGATATATGTGTCCAATTCTATGTGTAGGCAAACCTATATCTTTTACAAACAGTCTTTTACAGACAACGCTGATGTGTTGTTTGCTTTTACAAGACATTAGCAGCATTTTCTCCTGTAGCTATACCAAGCTGGATTAGATGCTTGTTGATGTACAGAAGGTGAATGATTACTTCAGAGTGAATTTACTCACTGCAGTCCTTCAGCTTGGGTGGTGGTTCCCTGGTGACCTCTTTGCATTACATTTATATGCATCATTTGCTTTGAACACTTGGAGGCCTTTTAAAGTTTCACTGATTTGGCCTTTATGGTAAGGATTTAGGTGATATTTCTAAAAGCTTATAGATAGAGAGGAGTTTTGAGGGTTTTTTTTTCTTCTTCTTTTCATTAAGCTTTTTATTTTATGAAAAGCATCGGATGTTTCCTCTGATGATCAGCATGGAAAACAACTTGGAATACTGATTCTGTTCATATGATCATAAGTAATTCATTCAAGCTATTAAACAGCATTATTTTGTCTTCAGAAGGTTTATTCTGACACACACTGGTAAAATACAAAGTATTCATACTTTACGTATAACGTAAAATATATTGTAAATACACTTTACAATATGTAAAGTCTGACAGATTATTACCACTCTTCTGTTCCCTGCAGATGCTATTCATAGCGTGGTAACTTCTCTTCCTCCAAGATCTACAGCTCATTTCTTCAGTAAAAACCTGATCAAGTTGAAAAGTGCTTTCCCTTTCTGGCTCAGCTTATTCATACACTTTATATTTAAATACACTTAATATTTAATATATTTAAAAATACACTTTATATTTACAAGTTTATGTATGTATGTGTAAGCAGATGTTTAAATGTATGCATATAGTTCTATGTGTATAAATCTGTGTGTAAACAGATAAATGGATTTGTCTAATTTTGTATCCTAAATGTCATGAAAATTATGTGTGCACAAATTACAGTAACTTATTAATGAAATCCTTTTTAAATGAAAGATTACTCTTTCTCTGAGACTTTAGTTGTAAGAGGTCCATAAGGCCTTAGTTATTGTATATCTGGAATTTCATACATAAGCAATGAAAAGAGATAATGAGAAGAGAGAAAGAAAGAGAGATAACAAAGCAAGTAGAAAACAGTCAGACCAAAACAAACAAACGAAAACAACACTAAAAGATAGACAGAACAGATAAACTGAAGCAAGGGAGGAAGGAAGGAAGGGAGGGAGGAAGGAAGGAAGGGAGGAAGGGAGGAAGGAAGGAAGGGAGGAAGGGAGGAAGGAAAGGAGGAAGGGAGGAAGGGAGGAAGGGAGGAAGGAAGGAAGGAAGGAAGGAAGGAAGGAAGGAAGGAAGGAAGGAAGGAAGGAAGGAAGGAAGGAAGGAAGGAAGGAAGGAAGGAAGGAAGGAACAGAAAGATAGAAATGAAAAGACAGAACCAAAGAATAAAAGAATGAAAAAAAGAAAAGAGAGAAAGAAAAAGGAAGAAAGAAAAGGAAAAAGAAGGAAGGAAGGTAGGCAGAAAAGAAATGAGTGAATAAAAATCTGATCTCTCAGTAGCCAGCAGCGTCCTGATCTGGCATTTGTTTGGAATGCAGTAAGCCAAGTTAAAAACATTGCCCAGAAAAGAGCAAAGTATAGGTTGTTTCCTGAACATCCCTCTCCACTGAGGTATGATATGGGCTAACTTTGCTTTATTTTTGTTCCTCTGACAAAAGTGAACCATAAACTCAGTAGTTGTAGAAGATTACTTACGAAAGCAATTGCCTACTATAAATTTTTTCTTATATCACTAAGTTCTTATTAAACAGTTTTGGTTCAGTCCATGGTTTTATATGGACAGTCTATTCATTTTATCTGTAGTTCTTTGAGATGGTGTAAAAATGCTCGGATAATATCTAATACCCTTCCTTGTTCTTATCAAGCTGGAGGAGTATGAGCAGATACTTACAGGAATTTATTTGCATCACTGAAGCTACATACATGTTAAAGAAAGGAGCTCCTGCCCACTCACAGATGTTTGGGAAGAAGAGGCACAACAGATTGTTTTCAGTAAGACAAGCATGAGACCACTGTAAAGTTGCCAATAAGAAAACAAAGCATTACCAACGATTTTTTTTTCCCAATATGTCTTGAAAATGTTATTATGAAAAAAAAAAAAAGAGAGAGAGAGAGGGGAGCAAGAGAAAGAGAGAGAAGCTATAAAGCGTCTCAGCCATTTGTCTTTTGTTTTGATTCAAGTGATCTCTGATCATCTACGCAGTCCATTTCACTAATTGTTTCAACTAGATATCACTGTGCAAACCTCAGTGTCATCACAGCCTGTTGAGCACTTTTTCTTTATTATTAAGGTCATTTTTTAGAATAACCTTATTCTTTTCCTTGTAGCACAAAAAATAGTAATGTATGGAGCCTTTGAGGATAAGAAAAGGCAAAATTCCTGTAGGGGAGGGGAAAAGGCCAGCTAGATACACAAGTTCCCAGTCAAATAATAATATTCAAAAATCTGAGAAGCTGCAATAATCTGTTGATTCAAGGAATAGGGGTAGACATGACACATAACATACTAGAGTCAGGTAAGAAGGGACTGATCAGCATGAAAAGATGTGTAATTCTGAAAGTAAATATCTGTAAGCAACCTAGTATTCCTAGGGTCAAACATTGATTTCATGGAAAAATTAACCATGGAGGCAAAGCATGGTTCTTTGGGTTTGTACCCTTGCTTAGTACATCTCAGAATGGTCAATAAAATAGTGTAATTCAGACTTGCTGTTTATAGAAGAAGAAAATCCTTTAGGAGTTTCTAGTAAGCATCGCAAAAGGTCAGAAAGTAATTTACTAGCAGCAGAGCTGCCTAAGCCACAGATATTTCCAGGAGAATATTAAGGAAGTATTTGAAAGTATGCATTGCCCAACTATCCATTCTCTCCTCTGTTCTGCTCTTCTCTCCTCTCTGTAGGAGTTGATCCTGACATTTGTGAATTCCCAGACTGCAGATGAACAGAGGACAGTGTCTGTATATATATGAATGAAGAGCATCAGAGATGGGATCAAAAACAAAAACATTCAGTCCTAGAGGCATGAATCTTAGAATCATAGAATGCTCAAGATTGGTTGACCCCTCTAGAGGTCATCTAGTCCAACCCCCCTGCACACGCAGGGTCACCTAGAGCACGTGGCACAGGACTATGTCCAAGCGGGTTTTGAAGATCTCCGGAGAAAGAGACTCCACAACCTCTCTGGGCAGCCTGTTCCAGGGCTCTGTCACCCTCACTGTTATGAAATTTTTCCTTAAGTTCCTGTGGAACTTTTGGTGCTTCAGTTTGTGGCCATTACCTCTAGTTCTGTCAGTTGCCACCAGTGGAAAGAGTCCAGCACCATCCTCCTCACTCTGTCCCTTGAGGTACTTATAGACACTGACCAGGTCCCCTCTCAGCCTTCTCTTCTCCAGGCTGAACAGGCCCAGCTCCCTCAGCCTCTCCTCATTCGGCAGATGTTCCAGGCCCCTCATCATCCTTGTGGCCCTGCAGCCACGAGGGCACACTGCTGCCTCATGGTCAGCTTGTCATCCACCATGATGTCCATGTCTTTCTCTGCAGAGCTGCTCTCCAGAAGGTCGGTCCCCAGCCTGTACTGGTGTCTGGGGTTATTCCTCCCCAGGTGCAGGACCTTGCACTTGGCCTTGTTGAATTGCATGAGGTTTTTCACCACCCAGTTGTCCAGTCTGTCCAGGTCTCTCTGGATGGCAGCGCAGCCCTCTGGGGTATCAGCTACTCCTCCCAGTTTGGTATCATCAGCAAACTTGCTGAGGGAGCACTCTGTGCCTTCATCCAGGTCATTGATGAATAAATTGAACAGGACTGGACCAAGGACTGACCCCTGGGGGACACCACTAGCTATAGGCCTCCAATTAGACTCTGCACTGCTGATCACCACCCTGTTGAAGAGTTGCGGAAGTTTGAGAGCACTTATATGTTGTGGGGGAAGAGAGGAAGTATGCATCAACATTCCTCCTCCCTAATTGCTTACTGAGGAGAAGGTGTCAGTGGCGAGGACAAGATGACATGGGTACTCAGGGATATGCCGATCTCTTTTTAGCTCGAGAGCTGGCAGGAGTACTACTTTTTAGGGTTGCTGCAGTGTCCTTTTGTGGTGGTGGGAAAAAAAAATGAATTGGTGTTTTTGAGAATTAGCAAAACATCATTTTAGTTATTTTTTTAAGAAGAATAGGTGGCAGAAGGAAAAAAAAAAGGGGGAGGATAAAACCCCCACTCTTTCATAGTAGATCTGCGTAGCACAGCATTAAGAGAGTCAGAGCTGAGAGATTTTCAGTGTCCAAACATCTTGGTTCCAACAGTCCCAGAAGTCTCAAAGATCTGTGAATGTCAACATATTTACACTGTACGGTTTTGCAAGGATCACAATTCAAGTTTGGATTCAGCCCTTCTATATCTGCTTGAAAACTGCTCAAAGCCCTTTTTCTGTTCCTGGCAGAGGAATGAAGAATGCTGAAGCTCACATTTTTCAGAACAAATAGCAAAATACAGCAACAAGCTATTTATCTAACCTGGAGTAATACAATCAAAATTGTAGCATGTAGCTTTCTAATTTTTCATGAAATGATAGACACAGAGGCACAATTTTTTTGAATGCAAAGGAAAATATGATGTTACTAACAGGACCCATCTATCTGACATAATTACAGTTCTTTCAATTTCTTGTCTAGTGATTACCTTTATCAAATCGTTATTTTTTCTCATATGACCCAATTTATCCGGACATGTCTAGCAGTTACTAATCCTCAGCAGTTGACAGGTCAGTGGATATGCTCACAGGTACCAGACTCAACCCTGTAGGCACTGAGGATGATCCTGTAACTAGTAATCAGGCACCACGAGGGTCCCACATGGGTCTAAGCCTGTTACAAGTTCTTCGTCCTTCTTCACTGGGAGCCATTTTGGCAATGAGACTAATAGGAGTTAAAGTATTTTGTCTTCAGATATAAGACTTTATAAAAATTTAAGAATTTATTAAAAACAAAATCTGCAACTTTGGTGTCTATTCAAGATTTTATCCCATTCATTAGGATTTTGTGCATTTAGAAGACTGTACATCCACAAAACACCTAAATAGTATATAGCATGTGTTTCCTCTTGTGGATAGGCCACCTCTACAACATGCTAATATTTAGAAAGCAATAGATCTTGTCCTTTTGTCCTTTAAAGGGATTTTACTATCGGAACTATATGAGCAAGGGATACAAAGCCATAATTTTGCAAAGTGAAGGTGGATATTTCTTCCTCTGGCTTAATTAGGACTCCTGCAGGCAAAGCAGGGTTGAGGATCTGTATAGGATGCATCTAAACAGTACACTAACTAATTAGTCTTACTTCAGCATCAGCTGAAAACAAAAAAAAAGAAAAAAAAAGAAAAAAAAGAAAAAAAAAGAAAGTAAAGAGCTCTTTTATGGGTTGAAACAATAACAATGATCATTAGAAAAACATCGTGTTCTGCTGAATACAATTGTTAATGATCATCTTGCTATATAAACAATTCATGTTTTGTTCCACTTAATCTGTTGTAGAAAACCCTTGTGTATAAACACTGATGGACAATGTTCAAAATTACTTCTAAGCAGACAAACCAACTTATTTGATATTTCATTTTGCACTTGTGAACATATACATGGTTCCACAGTCTCAATTGCTTCACCTATCAGGAAAAATCCATATTAGTTTTTCATTAGTAAAATCCATTTAAAGGTCTCTAGGAGGTAAATTATTTTTAAAATTAGTTTTTATTTTATTAGCCAGGTTGCATGGTGTCAAAACTATGCTAGAGTCAGTGGCACTTCAGCTGAGCTTATTAATATTGATACAATCACTCTATGTCTCAATTTGGTGCGACACCGTTAACCTTCTTAGACTACTGGGAAATATTTCTAAGGAGACAACAGATAACTTTTAGCTAATTACTCCAGGATATAATTTTAGAGATTTTTTAACTCCTACTTATTCTATGTGCCAAAGTAAAAGGATATAAGGAGAAATTTCAAGAAGAGTTATTAGCTGAGAACCAGAGGGGAAACGTTGCAAGATCTTGCACTATGGGATGTGTGAAGTGTTACATATATCCTTCCAGAAGCTTTATCCAAAGCATTTGACTTTCAGACACAGAAAAAGAAAAGCAACAGAGCAATAGTTTGTGTAAAGCAATCCCGCCTACTTTGACATATGAAAATGTTGTGTCAGTAAACTTTTTTAAAAGTACTGACATTGCTTAGAAGACATTTAGTCTCCCAGGTCGTATGCATACTCTTGAAACTTTACCCAGAGTCTTGCCAGGGCTTGAGTTGTCAAGAGCTTGAGTACCATGCTGATTTGGAACACAAAACACATCATTC
>NW_010585010.1:360349-387501 GCF_000705375.1 Tinamus guttatus | reverse complement strand
CTAGGTTCGGTGACTGCCCACTCACAAGCTATCGATGAGGAGGCACCGTGCTTTTGAGCCCATTACAGAAACCATTACTGGGACGAGTGTGTAGGCAGAGTGCATGATACCTGGATTGTGGGTATGCTTCTGGTCAGAGCAATATCCAGCCATCACCACTTAGTCAAATGCCACTCACTTCCTAGGAAGATGCAGTTATTTTGTGGATTACCCAGGATTATACCAAATACTTATGACCCTTATGATGTGGAAGTGTTCCCAGTCTGGTGTCTTTGCCAGTTAAAAGAGGTTATTCATTTATTGCCTGAATCCTGAATAATTGCCTTAAAACAAATTCTTACTACCTACAGTATATCAAGGATGAGAAAGTTCATTCAGGTGAATAGGCATGAAAGGGATAAAAATCTACTCTTCAGTGTGCAGCAGCCAGCAACAGCAAAGGCTGTAATGTACCTTAATTTTTCTTGGGAGAGATTTTTGGTTACCCAAACCTCTCATTACTTGCAAGCCCTTTTTTAAAGGCACTATTCAGGAGCTTACTAGAAAAATATTGAATGTTTTTATTGCTTCAAAAGGAATTTTGTGTCTGCCTTTCCTCACCCACAATCTACTGTGGCACCAACTTGTGGCTAGTGAATTCTTAACTAACTGACTCATTTTGTGTATAAGCAAAAATACCAAATGTACCTGGCATGTAAATAAAAATCTTAAAGGAATAGTTCTAATAATAATAAAAAAATTCTTTCTCCCTGTTGTTGTGCCATGTCTATTTTAGTTCTTGTATGAGAAGATGCCAATCAGATAAGGGAAAAAAATACCTTTTGATTACAGTGGGGTTTGGGCTTTAAACATGTGTTGCTTAATAATGTGCAGATGAACAATTCTTCCTTGGGAGAAAGTGAACTACTCAGAACTGACTGAGAGTCCACCCAGAGCTCACAGATGACATGGTTCCAGATAGAAAAGTTAGCTAACATTAAATAATAATTAACTTTCTTTTTATGTGTAATTGATTGACTGAACTCTTACATTTGTGTGTTTAGCTACTAGTCGGCAAAACAGTCCTCCAGAGGAATATCTCTCTTACTGCAAGGTAATACTTTTCATTAGGCCACTAGCTGCTATAACTAACTGCTGAAAACAAAATATGCACATCAGGTGCATCCTGCTTCTTTATGTCAGATCCTCAAACAAGTCTGGATTAGTGCAAACTGAGGATGTGTATTGTGCTGTGTTTTGTCAGCTATTTTTTGTTGATTTGTCAGTTTTCAATACAGTTATTGTTCATAAAAATGAAGCTGTTAGGCAGAAAGATGAAAGGAGAAAGGTGTTTTGAATTGTTAGGCTTTAATAAAGTCTTTTGATTTCGAATTTTCAGGAAAATATAGCAAAATTGAAATAAATTTGCAAGGGGATTTGGTCAACATGAATCTTTGGTAAGAGCTTGAGATGAGAAATGTGAGGTACCTTTATTCACTCTGAGTAATCTAGCTTGTACCTACTTCAATTAGTCTAACTCTCAGTATGGAAAGCCATATTGTGCAGAGAATATGTTTATCTTCATTCCACTGAAGACATTAGTACCTAAACAAATAGTAAAGTTTAATTTTACTTCACTAAAATTGTTATAAATCTGGGAATGCCTTTGGCTCCACAAGAGGTGATCTGAATTTATGGCAGTAAAAGTGTGGGAAGAATGCATTTTTAAGTACTTTGTGAAGGAAATGCAAGCGAATACTTCATAATGATTTGCAATGCAGCCAATTTCCTAAGAGCTTGTGCAGAATTTTAAAACTATTTTCACATTCATTAGGCAGTCTTCTTAGAGGCCTATGACTCTTTTACAACATGCTTTTACCTTTTCTTGGCCCAATCGAAAATGTCAAGATTGGCATTGGCCTTACATAAAGTCAGTGTACCTTGCCAGTGTATCACTTTTATTGGGGAAAAGGATGGATATATAGATGGATACATAGATAGATACATAGATACATAGATGGATGGGTGGATAAACTGTTTCCCTTGACGAAAATTCTTATAATGAAAGTGGCCAGTCTGTCTTATCTGCAAACCGCTGAAATGTGTTTTGGAAACACATGTTGTCCCATGCCTGACCACACACTTGAGGTCTCCCTTCTACATGGACCATCATATACAAAATGGTGAGTTGCTTTGGGCAGCACAGTGCTCAAGGAAGGCAAAGCTTCAACATGTGGGATCCTCTCTGATTATGCAATCCATGTCATGAGGTTGGTTGCCAAGGTCAAGGAAATATTGGAGGAGGTGGGAGATGTCCACCTAACATACTCTGTCAAGGGATTGAGGTCTTTTCCAGGAAAGCTGCTGGTAAACAGGGGATGTGTCCTCTCCTTTCCTTAACAAGGCATGGCAGGCCAGGAGGATGTCGATGTCTGGAGGAGCCTGCCCCATCTAAGCCACTGTAGCAGACGGTCCTAGATGAGCGAGTCACTAGCCAAAGGAGAAGGAGGAGTGCAGTTAATTGGACCAAAAGAGCTATCTGAGAATTAGAAAAAGACTGGAAGCAGTGGAAACCAAAACAATGAAGGGGCAGTGCTAAACATATTCATGTTTGCACTTTAATGCTTGCCTGGGAGTGGTAGGAGTGTCTTTGTTTCCTTCTTTGTTTTGGGGGGGAAAGACTTTTTGGGGGGCTTTTTTTCCTGACAGAGAAAGATGGTTTGACAGGGAAAGATGCAGCTGACTAAGATCTCGAAAAGGGGCATTATGAAGCATTGAAGAAGTATCCATGAAGAGAGAATAGAATGGGTAGGGGCAGTTGCAGATTTCCAGCAATTTAACTTCTCCAAACTAAGCAGCCAGAGGGAAATATAATTCTTCATCTCTTAAAGCTCCTTAAAGAGGTATTTTAGGATTAATTTCTTTGATTCCCAGCTTTTCACATAATTGAGCATGTTTCATAAGGGGAACTGCTGCAAGAAAGTTCATGACATCGTTATATGAAACACATAGTCCATGCAGATACCTGATTAGACAACTCCTGACCACAGAAGGAAGCATTAGAAGACTGCCCAACTGAATGAGATACTTTATTGTGCCAACCTCAATCTGCTGTTCCCATCAGCCCTAATTATAGTCAGCTAATTCCATTAGCTTCTTAAATACATTTTAAGCCACAGCACTTACTTACAAGCTAAGAGCAAGTAGTGCCCTGTAATGGAGTTACACTTTCCTAATAACCTTTTCATTCTATCAAGCAAAGAATTCTTAACATTTTGCCATTAATTCTGCCAGCATGGAGGTTTATTTGTTATGTTCTTTTATTAGATTACTTTCCTTCAAAACCAAATACCACTTTATTGACCTGGCAATATTTGAAATGTATCATCATACCACAGAAAAATGTGAGGAAAAACTAACTGAAAAACAAAAGATCTTGATTTTCAAATCTTGGTAATATACAAAAGTCAGTATGAAGAGATACTACGATTCCTCTGTCTCACCAAATGTTAGACAAAGTACACCTGTAGGCTGCTTTTTAAATGTTATATTGTTATTCAGAGAAGTGATATTCTCCACTATAGTCAGCAACATGGCAAGCTAGAATGAAATTCAATAATTTCTCCTTTTTTTAGGAAGAGAATAAGAAATAGAAACCAGAAAGTGGAAATGAGGCTGAACTAAAAAATCTTTATCTGAACAAGCTCTCTCTTCAAGGGAGTTTGAAAATTTCTCTATTTTAAAAAAGAAAACTGCATTAGGTACAATGTTCCATTTATCTTTTTGGTCATAGGGATGTGTGACAGTTAGTTACATATTGTGATTAAACCGTCAAGCAAGAATTGCATTTAGGAAAATAATAGCACTGTTCTGTCTCAATATTCTAAGAGACAAGTCTGGATATATTGATTCAGTATAATACATTGAATACAATGTATGTTTCTTTCAACTATTTTCACTAATGTCTTCAGGACTTCTAAAATCGTGTCTTTTGTTCAAATAAGTGTATGTGTTACTATCTGGTCTTTAAAGACATTGCACATCCTTAAATCTTGAATTTTAATGACTGACATTTGACAGAATGGTGCTTCCTTTATTATGCAGACATAAGTAGAGCTTAGGAAACTATTCATGATTAGCACATATATATGTATATACTTGTATATATGTATACATAAATACATTTTTGTTATTTTTTGCAGCGTGAGGTCAGTAGTACTTTGCTTCAAACAGATCTGCACAGAAGGCCAGTAGAATTGCTAAAGTTTATCAGGAAAAAGATTACAAGGGACTATAATTTTTAAATAATGAAATAATTATGGAGAGCTAGCTTGGTTTAATTTGGGTTGTGAAGTGAAGGTACTAACAACCAGTGACAAATCTGTATGGCAAGATACATATTTTTTGTTGTTTGCTAACCTACTTATATATACTGAAATGATGAAAATTTAGAAGTTTAGGCAAACAGTACTGCTGTGCTTTAAAACACCTAATCTCTACTTTCTACCGAAGCTTTTGAGGTAACTTGGAGATTTTTCAGTCCCGTTTGGAAGCCAAAGAACACAGACATGCCCATAAAAATGCTGGGAAAGGGAAATAAGGGTCAATCCAGAAAGTGAATGGGAGATCTTGGCAGCAAAGGTTTCCAAAGAAAGCAAAAGAGCATCCAGGCCTGGATAATTTTCCAAGTAGGCAATTTCACTGTTCTATTACCTAATAAGAGGAATTACTTTGCCTTCCACAATTAGAGACTTCAGACTCTATTCTCCTGCAGTCCTGTAAAGTATATTGTCTTTTTTCTACCCAGAGGCTTCATGCAACTATGCTGTTAAATGCTCTCAGGGGGAGCAGATGAAGAAACTAAAGACTACAAAATATCAGACTTTGAAACCTGAGAGAAAAAAGCTGGAGAAAAAGAGAGGAAGGGGAAAAGAATGAGAGGACAGAAAGAGAACACTAGGCAAAAAATAAGAGAAGGAGAGAAAGAAAACAAACAAACAAAAAAGCCAAAAGATAAGAAAAGAAGAAAGACAGTTCTTTCCAGTTGGTTGTCTTGCATAACTTCTGTAATTTTATTTATTTACCGTAGTAAAAATTTTGAATTTCTATGATGTTATGTTCAAAGTCTGGTTCAAGGGCAAAGAAGAAAGCACACTTTATATACAAGTAAAACTAAGAATTATTGTTATAATAACTGAAATCATAGGAGTCTAATTATTATTACTCAGAAAAAGAAGAAATGGTAAAAATCAGCAAGCAGCTACTCCACCTTTTCCCGGTGCTGGCCTCACCCTTCTCTGTTCTCTGGGTCCTAAGGTCAATGGTCTCATTTTGGTGCTGGTGATGGCATGTTATGGTGACTTGTCAGCATCCTTAGTGCTTCACCAGGAGTCATGAGGTGTTGCTGATGATGGTTTTTTTTTCTTCCCTCTTGCAACCACCTGGGGTCATTTTTATATGTATTCTGACATGTGTTTACACATACCATACCTCTTTCTTCATTTTCCTGTAGTTCCATAGTATATCTGAATATACTATGTATAGAATGTTTTACTTAGGTTAGCTAGTATTTATTTGTTCTCTTTGTTACTACTAAAACCAATTTTGTTCTGCTCCAGATCTGCAATTCCTTTAGTGACCACTGGTGAGATATTTGTAGCTGTAGGGTCCCAGAGCCATGGTTGTGCCCCATCTCTTATCATCCAATAACTGTGCTTATCATCCCACAGCACCTCCAAGCTGCTGCTATTGTAATAGGACTGCATTTCTCTATACATTGTTACTTCAGAGTCATAAATTCCTCATTCATCATTGAATAGCTACTTGTTACTACTGTCTGTATAATACTATGGCTTAGAGCTTTAGATCCCTGATCGCTTATTAAAATTGCTGTCACAGCCAAACCAGATAAAATTCTGGGATCCATAAATGAAGGTGATATGGAAGTGGGATGCCTAGAAATTTTACCTGAGTTTTAAAATTACCTGTTTTCTTCTTGTAGGATGGTGAAATCATTCTATACAATTTACTCTATATAGTTTACTACGTCATTATTTTCCTACTCAATGACAGATGTCATCAACCTCCCTGATTTTGTTGAAAATATGACTGTAAGTCAGAAGGCAAGATGGCATTTTTAAAGATAATCTCTTTTTCAAATCACTTCATGAAACATCTAAAACAATTATTTAGTTCTATTCAAAGACTATTTACTTGTTTTTTTCTTGGGTGTATCTTAGCAGCTTGAGTTAGGTATTTTCAGAAGCTCCTTAACAAAGTGTCTAATGTTGTTTTCATTTGAGTCAGGGTAAAATATACATTGCCAAGAATGGCACCAGAGATAAATAAACAGACTGAGTCACTTCTGAGAATCTCTATGTAGTTGAAGTTCATGGGTATAAAGACTGATCAAAGATTGGGCTGGGCTACCCAGGGTTTATTTACCTCTCTGAACATATAAGGGCAAGGGATGAAAGAAAAGATTGTAGTTTTTTTTGATATGGATAATTAGGAATTAATATTCTAAGTTGCAAGTATAATTATTGTATTGTAGAGTATTATTCATTAGTCTACCATTACGTGTTCTTGACTTCCACCCTACTTTAATCTGCTGGTGAGATGACAGAAGGGGGCTATCCTACTGAAGAAAAAGTGATCATTTCTGTCTTGCACTGTTCTTCTTCTAACCTATGACTTAAAGCTACCAGCAGTCGCTAATTGTAACTTAGCAGTTTCTCTATGAAATATTGGCTGGAGAGGAAGAATACTGCTGTGTGGTTCCAAGTGTACAAGTGGAAACAGAGGGGCAGGTGGCTACAATTACTCCTTTGCTACACATCACCATCCTTTTTATTTTTCTAGCTTTTAAGGAAAAAGAATTATCATGAAATTTGTCATTTCTTTCATTTCTTTTTTTTTATTTTTGAAATTTAAATAGTACATTTAAAATGGTAGTGGTATCATATAAAGTGTAAAATGACTGGCATTCATAAAAGTATCTTTTTTCGGAATACATAGTTGGTGATGCAGGAATCAAATCAAAATCAGAGGTCATGGAAGTACTGAAAAAAGTTAAACCAAAGCTGTGTCTTTGGAATTGTATTCATGAACCTGAATTATAATATTATATTATAATATATTTATAATATTATAGTATAGTTGCAATAGTATAATGATATACAAGGAAAGATGTTCCTCCTTTGCTTTATCTACTCTTCCCCTGCGATATTTACTTTGACATGAATATATACTCCTCCATTCCTTCTATGAGAAAATAGACCTTCAATGCAGTAGTATTAAAAAAAAAACCAAATAATATTTTCATATAAAGGATATTGTTACCTTTTTTAGGATAAAATTTTTATAACATTAAAATATGTGTATATATGAACTGAGGACTATAAATGCCAAATAAATCAAAAGCCATTTTTCCCCTACAAAATGAATATGTAATTGATCCTCCAAGGTATAAATTATACAAAAAGTGTGAATAAAACTGTATCTGATTTTAACCCAAAATCATGGCTTTCATTTTGATTGTTTGTTTGCTTGTTTTAAACTAGACCATGTACAAGGACATAATATAAGTAGTTTAAAAAAAAAAAAAAAGCCTTGGGCAGGAGTCCTCTTACAAAGACTGCAATCCTGCTACAAAGGGAACAAAAAATCCTATCTTGCATAGGAGGATTCCTTGAACTGTCACAGTGCTTGAAAAAAAAATCACTAACACAAAATCTACTCTATTTGTTAATAAGAATCTTTTACTTCAAGGAGTCACTGAAATCCTACCCAATATCTAGCAACAGATTCTCTGACAAGGCCTTGTTTGAAAGAGGGGGAAGTCAATAAAAGTAAAGTGTAAGTGTACTGTTAATGGCAGGTTCTTGTAGGCATTTTTTCCCAAATGATACCATTCCTATTCAAATACCATCTCAAGAGTCTCAGATAGTGTCAAGTGCAATCATTGTTATTGCAGTTGCCAAGGTAATCAATTGAAATCATAATGAAGGGAACAGAAGGAAATCAATAGAGTCTGAAATTACAAATAAAGAGAAGCTATCGTTTAAAAGCATTTGGCTGAAATCTTCCATATTAATGGAGTCAGAAATGGCTATGTCATTCAGAAGCAGTGTGGTGCATAATTCACTTCACTGCATTAGAACACCTAAAAGCTATTGCAACAATTAGGACTGCCTACCAAGAAAGTGTCCACCTTAGAAGATGCATCACAGGATTTTTTTGTTTGTTTCCAACATGTTTTCATGTTTAAAGTTACATTTTTTTTCCTCAATATGCCAGCATGATACAGTCTCTGTAAACATAGTATTTTTGGTTGAAGGAGTTTAGCTAATGTTTAATTGCTGTTTGGTGGATTTCTTTCAGTTAGGAAGCTAGTGTCCTACTCAGCTGCAACCCCAACTCAAAGGCGTTTCAACCTGTTCACTTCCTTTTTTGTCCTCAGGACATTCACAGTTTATGACAGTGTTGAGCATTTATGCTCGCCATTTATACACAGATGGCACAAGGATCCTCATCCATGTTACCTAAGGCAAATTTTCGGAGAGTTTTCCTAGTTCACTGCCCTTGGATGGACTAGGTGTGGCCAGGGTGGGATCATCCATTTCTCTTTAATCTTGGTAATCCAGCAGCTAGACCTTTCTCCTTGGGCAAGTGGATCCTTCTGTGGTTTCACAGGGAAGGAAGGAAGATCTGAATGTGTCCCTCCCCTGAGAGTGCCTCATACCCAAATGTATCTCCACCTCCAAGGCCCAGTAAATAATTATTCCAGAGGAGAAGCTAAGTGTGGTGTTATAGTTTAAGAGTTGCTGAATTCACTTGAGAGGAGGAAGACATGGGCCCCATTTCCTGGACCAACTGGAGCAGGGAATTGAAGTAACCATTGGAGCAAGAAATACAGGTCTCTCAGAGCTAGGATTTGTGTTGTGCAGTCATGTTTCCTGTCTCTCTCCTGCTGGTGAGCAAGCTGGTGAATATTTAATAATTTCATGCAAAATGGAAAAGCTTCCAAGGAAGGGCTTGAGAAAACCCATAACACCCTATAGCCCCGCTTTTAGGTGCTTTCTGTGCAAAGCCAGTTACCATGACATGAACTAGTTAGATGAATTTTCTTGTGTCCTTCCTGAAATGAGCACTTGTAATGTTCAGTCATTTCTGAAGGGGGAGAGCAGCAAGTGTCCACATCACATTTTTTTTTTCAACTCTATCCAACAGAAAGAAAGAAAGAAAAAAAAGAATATCTAGGTCAGGTTTTCTGTTTTTAGGTACTTGCCTTTACTTCAATGTAACATGACTTGACCTTCTTAAGCAAATTTCCTTTTAAAATAAGAGAGCAGATATGGAAGCAAAAATGAAGAAGGTACCTCCCCAGCACCTGAAATACTGTTAGAAAAATGCTCAAGCCTTGTGCTGTCAAGAGTTTTCTGTCTCCAAAATATCAATTGGCTTTTGCATGACATTTAATAAAAACTTTCCATTACCAGTTGCGTAACAGCAATTAAAATCCTCATCAAATCTATCTTAACTGCTTATAGTCTTCCACTGGGGAGCATTTTCCTTGGCAAACATCTGCAATAAAAGGCTATTTAATCTTCATAAGTGAAACAGTCAGTTATGCTAATTCATCTCTTTTATTGTCAGTTTACGTTGAAATCTTGTACAGAACAGGTCTTCTGCACAAGGTGTACTTCAGTTTCACGGAGGGAAGTAAAAGCCCTCATCTTTTATTCTTTTTGCACCAGTAGAAGCTAAGCCTAGTCTCCTTCTGTGCCACTGTGAAGGAGTTCAAAATACTTTGTTCTGAAATCTATTCCATGATCTCAAATACTTAAGAAGAAAAATATCACAGATGAACTGGCTTCTTGGTTGAGGCCAGTGAATCATTGCAGAACTGAGTAACAATAATAGTAAAAAATAACTATAGAATAATGTAAGCTAATCATACAGTCACTAACATTTTCTATCTTTTTGCATGTACAGCTTTATTAATAAATGTACATGCATGTATTCAGAGCCACCAAAGCTCTTCTTCTGCTCCCTGGCTTAGAAGAAGCCATAACAAGAGGGGAGTAGGTGCAGGCTTACTCATCCTCCTGACTCGCAGGCACACTGCTTGTCTTCCCCATGCCCCAACCCCGGTCCCAGCAGTTCCTTTAGTGCACCTTGTGCCAGGCCTGTGATCTTGGGGTTGTCCCTTTAAGAGTTTTCAGATGAGTGTTATCAAAAGCAGATATGTAGCAGACTTTGAAGATAAGAAGCTTTGCCTTCTAGTATCTCTAGCTTTGCCTCCTGGCACCTGGCCCCAACTTTGAAGCTGTGAATCTTTTCTCACTTCCTCTCCTCAATGCTCAGTTCTCAGTTTCATCACTTAGAGGAGCAACAAAGCTGCCTCCTCCACTTTATTTATTTTTCCCTCCAAGAGGAATCAGCTTTTCCTGAAAAAAGAGGAGCAACTCCCATCTATAGGAAAGGCCTGAATGGCTCTGGCAATTTTAAAAAGAGATTTGCAAAGGAGGATAAGCCATCTTACAAGTGTCTGGAGGAAAGCCAAAAATAAAAAATAAATCAGATAGGTATTTACACTTTAAATAATGTGCTGAATAGTCCTGTACTGTAAACCCCTCATAGCAGATCAATACCATTTACGCTATTCACTTGCAGCAAGCAGTAAAAGACTTTCACATCGTCAGTTTCAAATCATTTAACATTGTTAAAAAGACAGCTAAAAACATCAATTGGGGGCATTTTCTCCTAAACTAAAAATGGATCAATTAGTCTTCATGACTTTCACTGTGGAGATGTAGGATTAGGAAAGTGGTAATGCGGGAGGAAGAAAGGAAAAGAAGTCAGTGCACCTCTTTTAAGTTAATAAGTTGCATACTTGTGCTCAGCAAGACTAAATCTTCTTGAAAAGATTGACTTTGTTATAGTACTGTGTTAATAACTTGTTCTCTACACATGTAGTATGGATTGCCTTATAAATTGATTTAGCTGTACATATGCAAAAGCAATGGCTTTGAGACTCTGGTCTGTGACATTTGTCATGTCGAATCAGTTAAGAAGCAATGTAAATTTGTGATCAATGTCACTTCAGAGAGAATAGGTATTCATTATTAGTAGACTCTTCAAGAACTATGTGTGGTAGTTAAATAGAAATGAATTGTCCTACTGCTTTTTGGAAGCAGAAAGCAAAGTGTTTGCCTAGTTCTGCTAATATCTTTATGTGATCTTAGATCAACAAATGATTGTTAATAATGTACTGAAAGACAAAAATGAGCTGTAAGCACCAATTTAGCACTTACACTGCAGAAGGAGAGAAGATAGAGGCTTCTGAGGGGATGAAAAAAAGCTGAGAGACATGAACTCAGCATTTTTTTTCACATTTGAAGACTGTTCTCCTTCCTTATTTTTCTCACCTTTCTTTCATTATCACTTTCATTCCTTTGTTGTTTTCATTAATTGCAGCACTTTACAAAAACAAGAAAGTGAAATACCCACCTCATGCTCTTTAACTCTTTCTGTGATCCTCATCATCTGAGTTGCCTCACTGTCACTTTTAAATACAAAATGTCAACTTCAGTATTCCTTTTAATCCTGAAGCATTATGATTGTGCATTTAGATTCCTCTTACCACCTGTCTAGATATATTTCAGTGTAGCATTAAGAAAATAGCTATAGCAGAAAAATTTTGGGCCTGTTCTGGATTGCCTTTTGACTAGAGAGGTGTTATGTGGTGTATGGCTACAGATTCCACACCTGAAACAAACAGAAATTTGAGAAAGCATTCAAAAATAGTTGTGGGAGCTACATATTTATTGCCATCCATGATGTACTGGATGATCATAAGTTAAATAGTAGAGTTAAGACATATTTAGATTAGAGATATGGTGTTACTTCTGTTTTATAAAATACTCTTTAACCAAGAGGGGATGAAAATGCTATATAATCATTAAGAAGTACTGGTTAGAGACTGCAAATTTGTTTCAGGAGATACTCGAACTTTTTTATTCTGTCATATTGTGTCTTGACTCTCAAGAAGTATGACTTCTATCAAAAACAAGAGATTAACTGTGATGTGTTCCATTAATTCATCTCGCTTATGACATTTTGGCTCATAAAAGTGTTTCACAACAGCATAGGAGTTTTTGCCAGCTGTATATCCCAACCAGAATCATGAGTAAACTCAGCTAGTCCATCGTAAGACATTAAGTGCCTATATACAGCAATTACACACATTAGCTAGCATAAACTCTTTTGGATAATTTAAGGAAAAGACAGTTGTCTCTTCACTGAGTTTCTGCTCTTTGAACATTTATCCAAAGATTTGTGCCAAGTGAATGAAAGTATGTGCTTGGCAAGTCAGCCTGAATTCCTCTTTCCTCTCCAGCTACTAATCTATCTCCTCCAAATATTAATTAGATTTTTTTCATATTTTCCTTAGTTTTCATTAAGTACCCCAGTCATCCCTTCATAAAACTATAACACTTTGATACCTTATTTCCACAAATCTTTGCAAGACTTTAGTGGGGGTAATTGATATTGCCATTGATTAAAACCAGTAGGTTGGTTTCACCTGTGCCTACATTGAATAGAATTCAGTTATCAGCCAGAGGTTACAAACAAATATCTCTGAACAGGTTTCAATTCCCACTAGCTCAGTTCTACTTCATTTGAGATGGAAAGAGGCATGTTATGAATAAAACCATGCATAAATTATTTTTATCTAATTTTAGTTTAAATAAGATGGAGATTTTATGGATTTGGGTCAGTAGAGATCATATTAAATATGTTCAGTGCTTCATTCTAATGAATTTAAAGGAAAACTGCTCTGTTTTTTAATCAATTTATTTTTGTTTAGTAGTATAGCCCAATATCTTACTGTGAAACAAAGTAAAGTCATAGTTGTGGGTACCAAGTATAGGACATGCACCTGAAGCTTTTTTCTGGACTGAAGCTTTCTTCAGGAGGTAACATCTGAGAATTAAGAACATAAATTTTCTGAACGAAGTCCTGATATTCTAGCAAATGGAGACGGTGTGGCCAAGTCTTTTGCCAGCAGAAATGCTGGATTTGCCTGTATGTAGACAGAACTACATACTGTCTGAGGCTGTGAGTCTTAATCATCAGACATGAGAGAGTTTTGTCTGATCCTTTGCACAGTGAGCTTTAGCACATACAAGAAGAAAAAAAAAAGAGAGAGAGAGAAGACACCAAGATACTTTAAAAAGATCAAGTCCTACTCTGTGCATGTTTTTTGACACAAAATTAACAAATGGGATCAGATCTCCCAGCTCTTTCTTTTGAGAGTATTACATTTGCAACCTGACTGCCCATTTCAGATGCTATGTCTGTATTTTGGTGGGATGGAGGAAGTGAGATGGGGGATCCTGAGCAGTGTAGCTCACCACCAGGGACAGGAGAGCAGAGCACTGGCTTGGTTCACAGGTCATTTTCCATCCTGAAAAGGACAAAAGGATGCTCTGAAAGTTGCCCTCAGATTCAGGCTTGGATAAGGTCAAAATAAGGAAAGACTCTTTCCTTTTGCACCTTGAAGAGAGTCTCTTTAACATTCAGAATTGCAGTTTAGACTGTGGTCTCTACTGATTTGGAAATCAGAACAAATGTGATGCTTTGGATGTCCATTATTCCATTCAGTTTATAAAAGGGGAAGGTTTATGTAACCAAGCCAAGTCTCTGTACCTTTCCCCAGCAGCTCTCTACAGTAACATTGGAACCTGCTCATTAATTCTTTTTCACACTCAGCAGAGTAGCAGCCCCAAAGCTTTAAATATTATAAGTTTCATAAACATATTCTGAAAATAACATGAGAAGCATCTCATGTTAATCCCTCCAGAAAAGCTGTAGCATCAGTCCTGATTATATAAGGCACCAGGAAAGTACACAGAAGAGGATTTACAACTGCTTTAGGTCTATTGAGTTTCCAAACTATTAGACATCAGAGAATCCATGCATATAAAGATATTCACAAACCCATATAAAACACGGTTTTGCTAGATCTTTTTTAATTTTTTTTTTAATCAGATCTCAGGTGCCCAAAGGTCCCAATGGCTGGCTTTGGAGCCAAGGCACCCAAACTTTTATTTTCACTAGCAGAAGATTTCCCGAGCTAAACGAGAATGCAATATAATTTGCAGGTTCCCCCCTCCAACTATTTTTCTCTAGTGTTAGTGAAAGCATGCCCTATATTTCAGCTACAGTGCAAGTGTTTTCTTCCTTATCAGTTACGGAAAGCTTGCTGACAAGTATGTCTCTATAAACAAGTAGTTGCATTAAAACTTCCTGAAAAAGAAAATCTCCAAAATTTACATGTGAATGTCTTAATTTGGCAATTGTACCGCACAGCTCTCTGTATCTTATTGTACATCAAAAATCCTCTCCCTACAAATATAGAATGTTATAACCCTGGTCAAGATTAGCAAATGTTATCATAGAATCGTTAAGTTTGGAAGGGACCTCTAGAGGCCAACTAGTCCAAACCCCTGCACACGCAGGGTCACCTAGGGCACGTGGCACAGGACTGCATCCAAGTGGGTTTTGAAGATCTCCAGAGAAGGAGACTCCACAACCTCCCTTGGCAACTTGTTCCAGTGCTCCATCATCTGCACTGTTAAAAAAGTTTTCCTTAAGTTCTTGTGGAACTTTTGGTGTTTCAGTTTGTGGCTGTTTCCTCTAGTTCTCTCGGGGGCCCCCCCTGAAAAGAGGCCAGCCCCATCCTCTACACTCGCTTCCTTGAGGTATTTATACACTGACCAGGTCCCCTCTCAGCGTTCTCTTCTCCAGGCTGAACAGGCCCAGCTCCCTCAGTCTATCCTCATCGGGCAGATGTTCCAGGCCCCTGATCATCCTTGTAGCCCTGCATTGGACTCTTTCCAGTGGATACACATCTCTCTTGTACTGGTCTGGGGGGTGGGTGCAGAACTGGACACAATACTCCAGATGTGGCCTCACCAGAATCACCTCCCTCGACCTCCTGGAGATGATCTTCTTATTTGCACCCCAGGAATCCCATTAGTCATTTTGGCCACAAGGGCACTCTGCTGCCTTATGGCCAACTTGTTGTCCACCTGTTCCAGGATTCAGCAATAATCATGCAGAACGAGCATTTATTCAGGTGAAAGCACATAAAAGAAGCAAAGTATGGATAGCTACTCCTGAGGTGATACCATCTGGCAGGATACAGGACCCAAACATCCTCTCGAGCTGGCAGATCAGAGACAGAGAGAGTTACTGACCAGCTCCTGCGAAGACAGCGTAGGGCTCAGAGTTAGGAGTTTCTCCTTCCCCTCCCCCGCCTCTTTCCACACTGTCCTCTCTATGCCCGGTGCATCCTGGCACTTAGGGTGAGTACAACCCAGGAGACAGCCTGGAGGGCAGACAGACTCCGCCTCGAGTCGCGCAGTTCTCCCCGCCAGGTGCACAGACGTGCACACCCGTCAGGGGTCCCAGCCCTCAATTCGAGCGTCCTGCCTTCCTCATCTTCTTCCTCATTTCCAGGTGTTTGACCTCTAAAGCTAGTTTGGAGGACGTCCACGGTTAAGTTGGCTACAAGCCCAGCCAAATGGCTGGCTTCAACACGTTTCGGGGGATGCTGCCTGTGAACTCCGCTGAGCAGTTTTATCCATGCTCCTTATCACTCAGCCCAGGCAGGCAAACATCTTTTTCTTCAAGGTCTGGCCTCTGCTTCCCTTGGGAGATTGTTATGACTCTACAGATCACGGAAATTTTCATCTCCAATACACCACCATGATGCCCAGGTCTTTCTCTGCAGAGCTGCTCTCCAGAAGGTCGGTCCCCAGCCTGTACTGGTGTCTGGGGTTATACCTCCTCAGGTGCAGGACCTTGCACTTGGCCTTGTTGAATTTCATGAGGAAATTGTCCAGTCTGTCCAGGTCTCTCTGGATGGCAGCGCAGCCCTCTGGGGTATCAGCTACTCCTCCCAGTTTGGTACAGTTTGGTATCATCAGCAAACTTGCTGAGGCAGCACTCTGTGCCTTCATCCAGGTCATTGATGAATAAATTGAACAGGACTGGACCAAGGACTGACCCCTGGGGGACACCACTAGCTACAGGCCTCCAACTAGACTCTGCACCGCTGATCACCAGTCTCTGGGCCCTGCCATCCAGCCAGTTCCTAATCCACCTCACTGTCCACTCATCTACCCCACACTTCCGGAGCTTGCCCAGGAGGATGTTGTGAGGGACGGTGTCAAAAGCCTTGGTGAAGTCTTAACTATCTTCAGTATATCAAAAAGGTGCATACATAATGCTCTGCAGAAGACAACATGAGCCTCTCATATTTTCTAAGATAAAATGAGCTCAACCAGATTTATAAGAACAATATCCACACAAAGATATCTGTGTAACAGATGCTTTTCTTTTAAATGTTGGGTGACAGAGCACTGGAACAGGTTGTCCAGAAATGTTGTGGAGTCTCCTTTTCTGGAGATCTTCAAAACCTGCCTTGACACTATCCTGTGCAATGTGCTTAGGTGACCCTGCTTGAGCAGGCGGGTTGGACTAGATGATCTCCAAAGATCCTTTCCACCCTTAACTGTGATCCTGGAACAGTCAGCTGCACATCTGAGTGGCACATAGCAACGCTACACCAGGTCAAGCTGCAACATCTACCCAGCCAGTCATTGGATTATAGAAGGCTACCAGGTTAGTCAAGCATGATTCCCCCTTGGTGAATCCATGCTGACTACTCCTGAGCACCTTCTTATCCTCCACATGTTTGGAGACAACAGCCAGGATGAGCTGCTCCATGGCTTTTCCAGGGATGGAGGTGAGGCTGACTGGCCTGTAGTTGCCTGGGTCCTCCTTCTTGACATTTTCAAAGACTGGCGTGACATTGGCTTTCTTCCAGTCCTCCAGCACCTCCCCTGTTCTCCAGGATCTTTCAAAGATGATGGAGCTATAACATCCACCAGCTCACGCAGCACTCTGGGGTGCATCCCATCAGGGCCCATGGACTTGTGGGTATCGAGTTTCCTTAGGTGCTCTCTGACCCAATCTTCCCCTATCCAGGGCAAGTCTTCCTCTCCCCCGGCTTCTTCTCTTGTCCTTATGGCCTGGGACCCTAACGGGCTGCCCTTGGTAAACACCGAAGCAAAGAAGGCATTCAGCAACTCTGCTTTGTCTGTGTTTTTCATAAGCAGGGTACCCACCCCGTTCACCAGAGGACCCACGTTTTCCCTGATCTTCCTTTTGCTGTTAATATATGTGAAGAAGTTTTTGTTATTTTTTAACATTGCTTGCCAGATTGCGTTCCAAACATGCCTTAGCTTTCCTCATCACATCCCTGCATTCCCTGGCAACATTCATATATTCCTCCCAAGTAGCCTGTCCTTTTTTCCACTTTCTGTATAGTGCCTTTTTCTGTTTGAGTTTAGCCAGCAGCTCCTTGCTCATCCACGCAGGCCTCCTGACTTATTACTCAAAGGGATGCACTGCTCCTGAGCGTGGAGGAAGTGCTGCTTGAATACTGACCAACTTTCTTGGATTTCTCTTCCTTCCAGGGCCCTAGCCCATGGGATCCTTTGGTGGAGGTCTCTGAAGAGGCCAAAGTTCGTCTTCCTGGAGTCCATGGTTGCAAGGCTACTTACAGACCTGCTTCCTCCTCATTGGATCCTAAACTCAACCATCTCTTGGCCACTGCAGCTGAGGCTACCCTCCACCTTCACATCTCCAACAAGTCCTTCTCTGTCTGTTAGCATGAGGTCCAGTGGCCCACCTTTTCTCATTGGCTCCTCCACAATCTGTGTTAAAAAGTTATCATCAATGCTTTGCAGAAACCTCCAGGACTGTTTGTGCCTTGCTGTGTTGTTTTTCCAGTTGATGTCGGGGTGGTTGAAGTCTCCCATGAGAACCAAGGCCTGAGACCATGAGGCTACTTCCAGCTGTCTGTAGAAGGCCTCATCAACTTCCTAATCCTGATCAGGTGGCCTGTAGCAAATCCCTGCCACAGTGTCTCCCACATTAGCCTGCCCTCTAATCCTTACCCATAAACTCCCAACTCACCCATCATCCACCTCCAGGTTGAGCTCCACGCATTTCGGTTGCTCTCTCACACAAAGAGCAACTCCACCACCTCGCCTTCCCAGCCTGTCCTTCCTAAAGAGCACGTAGCCTTCCAAGGTAGTACTCCAGTCATATGAGCTATCCCACAATGTTTCTGCAATTCCAATGAGATAATGATGCTGGGACCACACACAGATCTCCAGTTCCTCCTGTTTATTCCCCATGATGCATGCATTGGTGTATAGGCATTTCAGGGAAGTAATCGAGCCTGCAGGTTTCCCAGGAGGGATGAAAGAGGACCCTCTATAAACATCTCCTATACTCACTTCCCCACTACCATACTCCTGTTGGCCGCTTTCTGGCTTTGACTGCATGTCAATGATTGCCCTGTCCATGTAACATTCACTGTCCCCTTTCATGCTTATTTTAAAGCCCTCCTAACCAGTCTGGCCAGGCTTTTGGCAAGGACGTGCCTGCCCCTCTTTCTGAGGTGGTTCTCATGGTTCCCCACTAGCTGGTGGTCTTCAAACAGTGTCTCATGGTCATAAAAACCAAAACCCTGTTGCCAAGACCAGCAGCATAGCCAGTTGTTAACCTGTAATATGCATCTTTTCCTCCTCATATCCATTCCCCACATTGGCAGGATAGAGGAGAACACAACCTGGACACCCAGACCTTTGATTGCCATCCCTAGGGCTCTGAAATCTACCTTGATGTTACTCAGTTTTCCCATGGCATCTTTAGCACCCACATGGAACACTAACAGGAGATAATAGTCAGAAGCTTGGACAAGCCTTGGCAGTCCCTCTGCAACATCTCTTATCCGAGCCCCTATCAGGCAACAGACCTCACTGGGCAAGGGGTTGGGTCTACAGATCGGTTCCTCTGTGCCCTGCAGCAAGGAGTCACCCACAATAACAACATGCCTCTTCTTTCAGGTGCTCCTTTTCTTCTTAGTGGGGACAACCCCCTAGATGGGCCTTCGTCCTTGACCTCATCTTTCAGGCCCTCAAATTCCAGGCCGTCATACCTTTTGGATGTGGTCACTTGCCAGGGCGAGGTGGTCTGGGAAAGGCCCCCTACTACCTCGAACAGGGATATGTTCCCATTCTTGTTCTTGGCTTGACACAGTTAGTTCTGTCCCCTCCTCTCTATGGGAGTAGTGGAATCTCAGACCAAACCAGGGGGCTCTCTGGAGGTTCTGTACTCTTACCTGGGATGACTGCAGAGTGTAGCTCCAGCAGTCTATTTCTTTCTCACACTCTCTAGCATTATTATTGATTAGTAATATTTATTCTCACATGGAACATAATGGACTTAAGAAAATGTGCTATTTTTTGGCAGAGTGCATCCCATACTTCACAGAATTACAGACTTGTCTTAGTCCTTTTTGCTTGAAGACTTTTGTAAGTGAATTTACAGCTATACTTACTACAGACAATGTCTGCACTTTGAAAACACAGTATGGGCGAAAGGATTCAAAATATAACAATATTATTTCAAAACTGCAAATGCCAGCTTGCTGCTCACCAAAAGTGCCCTTTCAAGAACAATGACTACAAAATTAAAGCATGCCCTGTGTGCAGACCTCAGCTTGTTGCCAGCAGCCCTGCACTGGAATAGTTTGTGGGCTTGTTGAAGCTCTCTAAAGGAGTTCCTGGAATAGACCAAAGTTCGAAAGGAAATTCAAAGGGCTTTTTGCGTGTGTTCATGCATACATGCCTGTGTGTGTGTATGTGTTTGTGTGTGTGTATGTGAAAAGTAGGGTTCTTTCTGTACACGGGCCAAACTTGAGCCTGAGGGGTTACATTCTGGCTCCTTCACTTTTTGTTTTAATTTCACTGTTAGTAGTTTTCTCTTTCTCTGATGTGTGTGGTTGTTGGCACGAAAAAGACCCTCTTTGCTAGGGTCTATGTGCCCGATTGTGTCTACCTTTCAGTATTATTCTGCAAGGGAAATGCAGAGTCTTGCCCTGTGTAGGATAACTCTCTGGACTAGTGCAGCTGCAGAACATATCTGCAGAAGAGGCTCTGACAACCCAGACCCAGACAATCACGAGCTGCCCATGGGTCTTCTGCATGAGACAGAGGGTTTTCAGGAGGTGAAGGAAGGTGATCTCTCCTCTCTGCTCAGCACTGGTGGGACAAATGGGAGCAGAGAGAGGTAGGAAAAACTTGGAGGAGGAGCTGAGAAGCTTGTCACTCAGTGCACAAAGCACAACACGGATGGAAGCTTACACATTCCCACTCAGACATCCCAAGTTAATTCCTGATGTCTTAAGACCTTCAAAAGAGTTTGGTTAATATTTTAGGGTTCTACTGAAATACCTAGCTGTTCTGAGTGATTGGAGGTACATATTGTTCTTAACAAGAGCTTCAGGGCAATGAGTACTTTTTATCTAAATATCACTAAATATCATAGACCCTCGAAGCTCCATGTAGTAACCCCTTGGGGGCTGATCTGGTGAACTAAAAAAATGCTTCCCAGAAGATAAACCCTCTTTTAATCCACATAGCAGTCCAAAGATGATGCTCTGCATATTACAGGACCAGGGCCTTGCAAGTCTGACTTTCCCAAGTTGGGAAATAATTCCCACATTACCTATCTTGCAAAAGCTGTTGTGAATGTTAGTTAGTTAATATTTGGACAGCAATTTGAATATAATCAGGTGCAAAAACTGTTGCTGCAGTAGTGTGTTTTATGTAAGCTCCTGAAACCTGAATTTCAGAAATACAATGTGTGCATATATGTGCATGCATGTGCATGTACAGACTGTGAATGAAAGCACGGTAGGAAAAGCAGGCCAACTGTCTTTTAAAAGTGTCATGTCAATCGTATCACTGTCATACTCAGCAGGTAAGCACTAGCCAAATGATATTAAGAGGAACTTCAAAGAATAATGGTAGCCCTTGAGATTTTGGAGCTAATCACAGATGATTAATGAGAGTTGGGAAAGTTACTTTGAAAAAATAGCTACCTTTCCATTTTGATTGCTAATTATTCATGAAAGACTAAGAACAAGAGTACATTGCAGCAGGACAACACATTTTTAAGCATTAAAATAAAAGAAAATTGATCACCTAGTTAGTATGCAAGCAGCTAAGTACAGCAGGGTCAGCTGTGCTAATTCAAGAGTCAGTCTGGGAGCTTAGCAAAGCCTCTTAGTGCCAAGTGGCTTATTTCAGAGTTTCAATTAAAGACGAACTGAGCAGGTTTGCGCATACCCATATGCATCTGGGATGGGGTGTTTAACCACTGTTATTGTTAGGGAATTGAAAACCATATGGGGAGGCATGGTTTATTCCAGCAAGCGTAGTGGTAAAAATTCACTTATAGGATATATTCAGGTGTTCTCCAGTCCAATTAAAATGTGATGTTTCCTGAGCAATTTTCAGTTCAAATACAGAAATGTGAAGAATTTTTTTTTTCATCCATCCTTTTCCACCTTTTTGTTCTTTTAAGAGGTCATTACTCTATAAGGCAAAAAACCTAACAATTTGGCAGGTGCTTAAACAATGACCAAATCACACCAAATAAGAGCTTTGCAATACACATCTCCTTGGAGCCCCATCTCATCAGATCTAATACTTAGTCTTTACCATGCTGACTGATATGCCTAGGTTCACTCTATTCTCCTCACCTTAAGGCATGAATTTCTCAACTTGTTGGAAAAGTCCTGCCACTGTCTATAGACCCCTTTTCTTCACAGCATAATCTTTGTACAGAAAATCCTGGTTTTGTTTTGCATGGATGGCTTGACAACTTATTTCATGAGAACTCCCTCAGCTGCCATGTTCCTCCCAGGAACAAAGAAGTGACACTGTTAGCTTCAGAGGGCTTTTAATCCTATATTTGTCATAAAATAAGCAAGTTATATATAAAGGCTGGGAAAATAAATAGTAAAAGAACAGGCTACACTAAAGGATTTATTCTCATTTCTACTACATGACTGGGAAATAAAAATTAGATACTGATATACGAAAAAATAGAAGTTGTATTTCTGTGTGTATTTCATTCAGATAAATTAATTACTTTTGTTCTATGGTGTGAAGGGCACCTACCTGTTTTATGACCTATGAAAACAACAGAGAATTTAGTAATACTTCTCATACCTCACAAAGAAGAACTGAAATTCAAGGGCATATAGAAACAGGTTCAGAGGACTGGTTCTGTAGCACTAAAATGATGCAAAAAATTATCTTGGACTTCAGGGAGATAGAAACTCCATTTCATAGTTTCTTGCCTCCTGCTCCCCATTTGTCTTTCAGCTGTGTCTGTGGCACAGCAGGCTATGGGAAGGGCCTTGCCCTGCTCTATCAACACCATGCCCTCCTCCATTGGTCAGCTTCCCCGGGGGCACAGGTTGCATCCTCCTAAATCTGCTTTGCCACTGTTTATTAGGGAGCATGCACAAGAAGCATAGGTGTAAGAGATGCCCACTCTTGCTTCTAATCTTTTGCACCACTCACTGTACAGGAAATCATTTTAACTTAAAAGCAAATAAAAAAAATAAAACCACTCACCTCTCCAGGCAGTTATGTTACACTGAAATAGATTCACAGTATTATTCTTATCACTCTGGAATAGCACAGTTTCTAGCAAAAAAAAATATGCAGAATAGACAGAACCAGGTAAAGCTAGTTATCTGAAAAGTTGTTTTATATGATGTGTTTCATAGCAGATGGAACTTTGCCATCTGTGGACATCTTATTGTAAGTTTTCCTGATATATTGCAAGGCTTAGAGCAAACATCACAGATGGATGTCCTCATGTACTCAAGAGGGTACTGGTTTGGTACTTGTTGGGTATCTCAGTAGTCAGTTATCCCAGTTGTACTCCACATAGTTAAATAATATTACTACACAAATATAAAATTGAAATAATACAAAATAAACAGATATAAAACCATTCAATGTGTGGAATTTGATTCACCTACATCAAATTTCAACTTGAGGAATTGCACTAGAAAGGACTGGAAAAATACATTAGCAAATAAGGATATTCAATCATTAGGCATTTTAGTGTTACATTGGCTTGGATAAATTCAAATGAATTATGCTATTTGTACATTATATTATTAGTTTATTTATTTCCTGTATCTATAGATTTTAATACTTCCAAAAAAGACAAATCTACTGTAATCTATTTTATAAGTTGTTTCCTCTGTAAGTGTATGAATGAGTTTTTCTAAGCAAAGCAGTGATCAGAAGTGACAAATATCATTATGTTGGCAGTTTACCAGGGATCATGCAATTAGTGGTAATAAGAATACAAGTATTTTATGCAGATTAAAATAAATATGGCTTTGTGATGGCAAAAAGCACATTTACCTTCCTGTGTGCTGAATAAACTTTTAGAGGTTAATCCCATTTTAAGATTACAAAGGACTCAGGAAAATACAAAATCAGCACAAAGAAACAAAAGACGCAGCCTACCAAGACAGTCATTTCCATTATTCTAGTGCACTTCTCGTGCTTCTTGATCCCTTTCTTAGCATTATAATGGAAATAAAGATGTGGAAGAGAGAAAATTAGATTTCCAGGCAGTTTAAATAACATTTCTCTCTGAAAACTTTTAAGTAACAGCTTCTGTGATGGCTATGTATTGCATGAAAAGGGAAGATAATGTATATATGTAATTGCAGTTTGCTGTTTGCATATAGCACAAGTTAACTCAGAGCTAGTTTCTGGCACCCGCAGTTGTTACAAGTAGATGTTTCTGCAATAACCCAGCATTAACATTCGAGATAACTCACTCAGTAAACTTAGCAGCAGGTATAGCCGAAGGTAGAGCTTTCTTATTATGAACTCATGGACAAAAATTGCCCTTTTTGACCAGCACTTCTGCCTAAAACAGTGCAAGATCTATGGTGTGTGATCCTCTGTCTTCTCACTAGTGAATGGTCTTCTCTCCTCTCTACTGAGACAGAAGGAGTAAACGGGACATCTAGGGACATCAGAAGCAGCAAGCATCCTCTTTCAACAGCTTAAATCTCCTTACATCCGCTCCTCAGAAGACAGGTCACTCACCCATCAACTTTATTATAGTAATTTGTTCCTGCGGTCCTAACATTAAAAATATACTCACTGCACCTCAGCTAAATAATTTCTTTATTCTTTCTCCTTTATCCAATTAACAGAAATACCTCTCAATCTTCCTTAAAACAAACTCTTTCAAGGACTGAAGTAAAATTTTGGAGCCAAGAGGGCAATTGCAGGATGAATGAGGCATCTCCCTTTCTACACAACATCTGTCACACCATGGCACCAAAATACTGACAAACAATTTAACAGCAGCCCATTTGTAAGTTTTGTAAATGATTGTGGCAGTAATCAGCTAAGTACTATTTCCCAGTCATGGCTTTGTTTCAGTAGTTGTTATACAGTTATACAAAAGGTACATAGACATTTAAAGTTTGTCTTTTTTTTTTTTTAAGTTGAAGAGAATTATTTTTATCCCAAGCTTTGGTAAAAATTGTATTCCTAAATTAGCCATCTAAAGCTATGTGAAGGCATGCAATTGATTGACCTGATTTTCATGTGTCCCAAGCAGTCGGTTTTAAATACAATAAATGGGAAGGACAACTGTTCAACAGTTCTGAAAACCAGGACATTTATATATTTAGACACCTCATTACAGGCACCAAAATAAATCTTTCTTTGGAATTTGACTTTAGATCAGACTCCAAAAGCAATGTTTAGATGTAGAGTTATATGGATTTAAAGAAGCTTGGGAATTTACATACAAGCAAATAACAGCAGGATTTGCAAGTAGTACTCCATTTCCTCCCACTATGCCTTTGAAAATGCAGTTTGCATTTATATTCATGCACACAAAATTCCAGTTTAGTCTTGACCAACTGGCTACATTTTTCATTTCCTATTTTCCTATGCCTGACTGCCGGAAGGATGTGTTTGCTGAAAAAAAATAAGCCCTGTGTGTTCTAGCAGCACTGAAGGATATGATTTCAAACAGAAGATATCTAGTGGCTCACATGTTATTTTCCAGCAGAACAGCATTATGCTTATTACGCTATTCTTATATTTTTATGATCAGAAATGTATGCTACCAATGCCACCAGTATCATTAGCTAAGCATGTAAATTAAGTACTCCTTAGTCTCAAGGTTTAATTAAAGGAAAAAAAAAAAAAAGACAAAGAAAAGGTAGATGGTGAGGGCTGGCAATGTTTTTCTTCAATTCATTCAACTGAGTTTTCCCTTTCATCCTCCTTTGTTACAGCTCTGGACACAGAAATTTCAATGAGACACAAGAGAGGCTGCAAAAACAGAGCAGCCATTTTCCTTTTTATTCTGTGATGATTACACCTCCTGGGAGCTTTCTTTCTGAAAAGTTTGTTAGTGCACAAAGGTATTTCAGTGACAGTCTTAAAAAAAAACTGATAACATATGTTCTGCAAAAATAATCTGTGTTTGAACATGATGACTGGTTATCAGTTGAAGCATCAGTGAAATGATCCTTTTGAGAAAGGCCTCCATAATTTGGTTTTGAGCATCACTTTTATATGGATGCTGAGCATATCATCATATTTAATTTTGTGTCACAATGTAAAGTCAAATAACCATTAAAATAATGCTCTGATTTTTCACTCCTCGGCAGCAAAGACATAAGGTAAACACACAATTTTTAAAATGTTATAATTCAAATCAATCAGAATTACATTAGATAGCCTCAGATAGAAATCTAATAAATATCTGATTGATAACAAAGTTCTAATAATGCTGTGATAATCTGTTTGGGATACTTGGGGTAAGTACAAGTCCAATATCTTTGCATATATGTGAACAACAGATGCTGTTTTTACAGAGGTGGGATTTCACAGTTAAGCTCTAGGACTATGTTGTTCAGAGATTTTATGTCCTAAGATGTCAAAGAGAAGAACCAGGATAGTTGCAGCAATAGGGGGCTGCTTGTTTGAACACATGAGCTGATAAAGAATAAGCACCAAGTCTTTATATGCAGGAAGTACAGGAAGAGTTTCATGTGGTTTCTCTTGCACAGCTGAAGAGCATCAGCTCTGTAATGGACAAATGTTCCTTCATGTTTATTTATACTAGAGCCTCTCCTTCCACTTTTTTCTTTTTCTTTTCTTTTTTTTTTTTTTCCCTCCTCCTTTATGTATTTCTACACTCTCCATTCGCCATTGATTTTCATTTTGCTGCTTAAAAAAATCCAATTTCGATCAGTTTCTGGCCACAATACTCCAATTCTCTTGATCTTACTAATTCCTATTATTGGTGACTTTTGAATTATCTTTCTCAGATAGAGGTGACCAAACTCATATCCCATGTGAGATTTTGGTAGTGGCAAGTGTGATTCATTAACATTCCTATCTGCAGTGGAAATACCCCATCTACTGTATTTTTCCTTCAACCTATTCAGCTCTCATAGGACAACCTGGGTCACCCAGAGGTCTTCTCTTTCATCTGGTGCCAGCTATTGGGCATTTTTTCCCTAAAAAGGCAATTTCCCATACCTAAATAAAAATGTATGCTTTTACACATTACATCCTTGCACTTTATTCCATTTCTGTTAAGTCTTTTCTCAGAAGCATCCAATTTTTCCACAAGATGTTTTGCTCTTTCCCCTTATTTAAATGCCTACTAAGCTTGTACCATCAGCAAATTGTTAATACACTCCTA
This sequence comes from Tinamus guttatus, assembly GCF_000705375.1. The sequence goes on along the minus strand of NW_010585010.1, from coordinate 360,804 downwards.
CTCTTGAATGTTTTCCTCTGAAATATAAATGGCATTACTTGTGAAGTGGAAGAACCAAAGAATTGCAATAACCTCTGCAAGAGGTGTCTGGAATGTGACGAGCTTGTTTTGAAACTTAGATTGCGAACTTAGAACCAAAGCCTCACTGTAGGGGTCACTTCTTTTTCTCATTTATAGTGTGTCTGCCTGGGATTACATTCAAATACAAAGAGAGTATTTATTTTTCATTTCTGGTATTTACTTTTTTGAACAGCAATTATTGCTAGTTTTTGCTAGTTACCCTCTAGATTGCAGCTGTTTTACTTTACAGTGCTAAAAGTGTTGTACACACAGAGTAGTAAATGGATAGGGACAGAGGAGGCTTGTAGGTTTACTTTATTTCTGTTTGTTTTCAAATTTGTTGTTTGACATTTGGGATTCATTTTTATTCGTTCTATTCTTTGCTTCTTGGTTGA
>NW_010585010.1:336296-357352 GCF_000705375.1 Tinamus guttatus | reverse complement strand
TCTCCAGCAGGTCGAGGGAGGTGATCCTGCCCCTCTACTCAGCCCTGGTGAGGCCACATCTGGAGTATTGTGTCCAGTTCTGGGCTCCACAGTACAAGAGGGATGTGGAGCTGCTGGAGAGAGTCCAGCACAGGGCCACAAGGATGACCAGGGGCCTGGAACATCTGCCCTATGAGGAGAGCCTGAGGGAGCTGGGCTGAGGATGGGACTGGCCTCTTTTCACTGGTGGCCACTGACAGAACTAAAGGAAACAGCTGGAAACTGAAGCATCAAAAGCTCCATAGGAACTTCAGGAAAACTTTTTTAACAGTGCAGTTGATAGAGCCCTGGCACAGGCTGCCCAGAGAGGTTGTGGAGTCTCCTTCTCTGGAGATCTTCAAAACCCGCTTGGACACAGTCTTGTGCCACATGCTCTAGGTGACCCTGTGTGTGCAGTGGGTTGGACTAGATGATCTCTAGAGGTCCCTTCCAACCTTAAGCATTCTATGATTCTATGATATACATATGTATAAACACACATAAATACACATACATATACGTATATTTATGTAGGTATGTACTACTGATTTCAATTAATATTCATATAATTTGATAATGATTGCTTCCTAGGTTATCACAACTTCTAATTTAAATCTAAACTGAGTTATGAACACACATACATACACATTTTGTTTGCAATTAGGCTGTGGTTAAATGATCGCTGAAGTGTTTCAGTGAAGACACTGGTCAATGGCATGGGTATATGTCACAGATGTATAAATAACACATGTGAGGACCAAGGGTTTATCCTAGTGAAGAAGAAGAATTGTCAGAAGCTAAAACAGAATGAGGGCAATTTTCTGTGCTTCAGGCTTTAAAGCTTCAGTGAGGAGAGAGAAGCATTTAACCTATCAAGTTGTAAGTTCAAGGACCCACTTCCTATTGCAACAATTGCTACTGATGACTGTCCCTTGCAGAACTGCTGCTGCTGGTTGTGAAGTATTGAACTCTTCTCCCCACTTCAGCCAAAGGACTGAATTCCATGCATATTTTAAGTTTTTCCTTGCCCCCCCCCCCCCACTAGATTCTGCATTAGTATGCTATGTAGGCTCTTAGAGATAAGCTAGACACCATTTTTCATTTCCTCCCCTGAGGTCAAGCATGCTGGAGAGAAAGCCTTTTTGCTCTCAGTGTATGGGATCATAAAACATTGATTCACTGCTGGTTTGAATGCACATTTAAAGGATTGGGAAAGGTCTTTTTTTGTGTACTCTTGTGGTGTGAAATATGACAGTGCCATGATTTACCTTTTATTCAGATGATAAAATGAGGATCTCATGAGGATCATTTCCAGCACACATATAAACCAGGAGCTGATGATGACTAATTCCCTTCAAATATTATTTACTGCCAATAAAAACAATGGAAACTTTCTGCCCCACACCCTCTAAATATTTCACTTTTGACCTATTTTGGGTATTTTATACAGAGCTAAAGAAAACCCTGCTAGGATTTACATGTGCCCCTACAAGAGTCTCTTGTTCCCACATTACGTTCTGTGACTATTGTGTTAAGGTCTGCCAGTGAATATTTTTTTGAAGGTACTGAGAAAACATATATTTTTTTAATAGGATTTTTTGCCATTTTGCCATCTTCATTCATTTTCAGACAGAAAAAAAAAGCTTGTCTTCTGAAATATTTCCTCCAACAAAGTCAAAAAAGTTGCCTATCAACTGTTTTGAAGCTATGAGGATATTTTGTCTCAACCATATCAAAGTATTTTGGTTCAGTTAATTATCTCCACTAGGAAACAGTGCAGTAAATAAAGTGTATGATTAAAGGTACCTAAATTTATGCCATGAGTTAAATGAAATCAGTCTTAGAAAAATATAATGATTCATGGAAGCCAAAGTAAGCATAGTGATCTCTAAGAAATTTTTAAGTGGGACTTTTTCAAGTGACTTTGGTCATTTTTGCTGACAATAATATGACAAAATAAAGGTTTTTTCTTTTTTTTTTTTAAAAAAAAAGCCTGTGGATAAACCCTGAATTTTTTAACAGCATTGGCATTCCAATGTGGAACAAAATATTTGAAACATAGAGAATTAAATTGAAACAGTCTGGTATAAATATAAAGATGAATCTTAGGTAGTAGCGTCAAATCAAAATCTAAAGAGCTTTTAGAGCATAATCAAATGTTCAAATAACACAAAACCAAAATAATACATTTTTCTATAAAAAAGTTGAAAATTTCATATTCCCAAAATATATTTGATTTTGGGCATTTTTTATTTTCAACAGAAGTTTGTTTCTCATTATTTTTTGAGGAAGCTCTGGTGATTATACATAGAATGACATTTCTATCATAAGATAAAGATCCTCATGCAGTTTTGAATCTGATAATAAGGAGGAAAGACAAACAGAAAATGGTAAAAAGTTCTTTTATACTTGACTTCTTAATGCAATGATTATGTAATCATACTTTATCTTTACAGTTAACTTGTTCTGTATCAAATATTCACTAACAATTTTTGGAATCTGTTTCAACTCTGCTTTGTTGCTCAGACAAGCAGTTTTTGTCCTCAAAAGCAAAGTTTTTATATGAAAACAAACAAAAAAAAACTCATTTATTGAGGGCATAGTGCCCACTGTGAAGTGTCCATTTTTGGAACTGAATCTCTCAGGATGGTCTGGATGATGATGTGCATTTTTCTTTGCAAAAATTCAGCTGAATCAGCTAAGTTACCCAGTGCTCTTCTGGATTTATACAACTCACCTGCCTCATGATCTGCTTCTATTGATTATTCTAAATTATCTCTTAAAACCATATGACATACACAAATCTATCTGTTTGTGCCATTCATACATCCATAGGAAGTATTTCAAATAATAGTTTAAAGTTATCAATATATATTTTAGTCAATTTGGCCACAAGAGCTACCTGGGGACTGGCTGGGGTGGCCTTGTTCTCTCCCAGGCAGTTCATCAACAGACATATGCACAGTAAGGGCTGCTCTGGGGAATCTCCATGACTGTCCAAAATTTGCACCTACTGGCATCCTGCACCAGTTAATTATATTTTCTGTTATGAGGGTGGCTAGGAGTTCACTGATTTGCTGTCCTGAACTCATCTGCAGAGCAGGCCGGAATGTTATTCTTACATCACAGTGACAATTTAATGAATCTTTAATAAGAAGTCTCACCCCAGTCTTCAAAAGGATGGTATTTGCATTTCTCATGTGAAGAAAAGAGTTTGCGTGGAGGTGAGTAATGTTAGTATCATTACTGTAGCAAGGACTGTAGTTTGAATTCAGCCTTTCTAGATAAATAAGAGTATACAACCAGGCAAAATTCACCAATCTTTTTCTGTGTCAGAGTTCAGAAAAGACTTTCTATTGCACCAGGAGTTCAGGGACAGAGCTCCATGGCTGGTACGTGGCTCCTTTGTGCCTTGAAAATTTAACTCAGTCACTTATTCAGAATAGTCACCTAATCTGCTACCTTTTATTTTCAGAGTGCAAAAATATGGTGAATGCAAGAGAACGGGTAAAAGAGAAAATACATGGTGACTATTTCTATTAAACATGTTGCCTATGTTGTTTAGAAGGCATACAAAACCCTGAGGAAGAAATACAAACGTATAATTATATTCTCTCTTTGCCTGGTCTTTTGAAAGAAAGAGTGATGTTTTGGAGGAGGACAAGTAAAGTACTGCTTGGCAGTGATTAATAGGTGCAAAACACAACAGAGAATGGGACAGTGGTTAACCTGATTATGTATGAAAACATACATTTAAATACTGTCATAAACTGGAAGATCTATACTTTGTATTTTAGGAAGAGGTTTTACTTTTAAATAACTGGTATTGGTTTTTATAGCAATGTACATAACATTTTAGTATTTTTTGCCCAATGAAAAATGAAGTCTCTTGATTTTCCTGGCTATCTACCCACCCACAATTCACTGTTATTTATTAATGGATGCTGCTATTTGTGAATTTGATGTAAGTGCCAGTTTGCCTATCTGTCTCAAGGCAGAGACACAATTTAAAAGAAATATGAAGAAAATGAAGGATAGTAGGGAAATTATTATGGAAAGTTCATATAAAAATACATGGAAGGGCTTATGTGGAGTCATATAAGAAAGCTGAGAAAGTCGAATACCAAGGAGAAATATTTCCCACGTCATGGCAGAGACAGCACTGCCTGTCTCAGTTTAGCAATGAAGAGTGAAAGTCAACAGTGCCAAAAGCTGGAGCGGAAACAAAATCAGTTGCTGTATGAAGAACTTTAACAAATGACAAGCTCTGAGGGTGCAAATTTGGCATGCCTGAAAGTAAGGGGCTGAGCTTAAGGAAGTTATGACCTGCCTGGTTGGTACAGTCTAGGAGCTGCTTGCTTGGTACAAACGTCTACATGACACTGCCCTTCTCTGGGGTCTGTGGGCCTCCAGAGAAAAGAGGAACTGAAAATTATACCATGCATTATACCATGCATTATACTTCACTATAAAGAAGGTGATTTGGACAAGAGCCCCCAGATGCAAGCACCCTTCTCTTGGTGTGGTCTACTAGCCACCAGGTCAATAAGGCATATATTTTGGCTTATTTTGCCTTTTCTCTGACTACAGCGAAGCCTAACAGCTTGTGGCTATAAGCAAAAGTTGTGCAACCCACTGAGCTGCCACTGTGCAGAGCAGCATTGGCCGTATATGCCATATATACCAGGTATTGGTCAGCTCTCATGCTCAAGGGTGACCTGTGTATTTCACAAAACGAATAGCATCGACAGCACTTCTCACTCTTGTTCCCGAGAGAAGTGTAGAAGCTTGGGCCGGCAAAGAGGCTCCAGCCACATCCAAGCCTGAGTGGGGAGGCTCTGTTGCCATGGTGTGCAACTGCTTTTTCATAAATGTTTCAGTAAGGTCGTGCCCTGCTTGATTAATTCCAAGAGTTCACATTCATCTCCTGCCACACAGACAGCTTACAGCAGATGTTCACTGAAGCCATTTCATGCTGACTTGTAACCCCCTCTCTTTTTCTTTTAGTGCCTAATGTATTGAGATGCTTGCATCCTGGACAAAGAAGTAATTGGTATAAGCAGTCTGTGATTTGCAGGCAGCAGCACTTGTACCCCAGCAGTTTCAGTCTGCAGGCAAAAGGTAGGAAATCTCACCTATCCAGACCTACCATGGACTCTCCATGGTGCATGCATAGCACTATTTTTCTCCACATGCTGCATAATAGTTACAGCAGCAGGTGCTCAAACAGTTGTTTCTGAGGAGTCCTGCACATTCAACCTGATGTCACAAATGCAAAAGACAACCTTCATCGGAAATCTCTCAACTTTCTACAGCCCCTGCCTGCTTCTTCCTTTCTCCAGCAAGTGTCAAGGCACCAATAATAAAGGGAAAGTAAATACTGGAATAAGTACTGGGTAAGTGGGGTCATCAGATGTGCTGCTATACTTGAGCTTGTGAGGCAATGAGGGGAAGGAATCCTTGCTCATTCCTAGGAGCATAATTCCTAGAACAACACAGAGGAAAGATAAAGTGGTAATCTAAGGGGAAAAAAAAATGCTATTTCTGGATTTCTCATAACTTGTGATACTCCTTGCTTCTGCCTAAATTATGTAGATTATTGTCTTTGTGGGAAAATTTATTTGCATATTTCTCATCTATGTTTTCCACTCAAATTCAAGGGCAAATTCTTGGGATATGAACCTGGCCAAATTAAACTATACCAATGCTCACTCAGTTCCCATTGAGGTTATGAAATCATTTTAATGTGACTGTATCTGGTAATTACAGCACATCAACAGTACTCTCAGGAATTCTGACTTGACTTTGAACGTTGTGAGTAGAACTAATGCCAGAGAGAAAATAAATAATTGCTTTAGGTTTTGTCTATGTAAATAATGTCTGCCACTTTGTTTTTCTGTTATGATTTTCCAATACAGGAATGGATTTCCAAAACTGTGATATTTTGATTTCAGATTGTTTCAAACCACAGTTGAATTAAAGCTCCTTGATTTTTTTTTGTTGTTGTTTTTTGTTTCTTTGTTTGTTTGTTTTGTATGTTTGTTTTTCTTCATTGTGACACATACATAGCTCAAAGTCCTGTTGCTATTTGTCTTTTCCTAAGAAGACACCAGGCTTGTGAGGCATCTTTGTACCCTCACTGTGTCCTCAGGAGCATAAAGGGTGGCTTCATGCAAGGTCTAGCTGCCCTGTGAAGAACAAGACCTGCAGGATTCTCTCCCACCTCAGGCTTTACCTCTCCCAAGGCTGCATCCCTCATGCCATCTGTCCCACAGCAGGCTGGTGTAGAGCCAGGTGCTGGCCTTTGTCCTGCTGCACTTTGGTGTGGGTGTCACCCACCAGCATGAGCTCAAGGAACACTGAAGTCATGGCATGCAGCATTCTTGTTGCCCTCTTTTAAGACATGTTTCAAAGCTAGTCAAAGTGAGTTGTCCCAAAGCCATGTCTCCTCCAAATGTGAAGAACTATCTGCTTCAGCCCTGGATGGATGGCATAGTTACATGCGGGTGCGTGGTGGGATCTGCATTTCCAGAGTACTTGAACTGATCAACCTACCTTTTCTGTGAGTGAGGACAGGGTTTTCAGACCCAGTAATGGAGTCTCAATACACTTTGAAAAGAAACAGAGCATTCATATCACTTGGAAGGGCTCCAGGAGGCATTGCTATAGAGTCACATGATTTTTAATGGCAACAAAAAAGCTATTCATTGGTCAAGAGAAATCATTTCAGGTTATCACCATTTAGAAGACAACAAAAAAACAACAGTGTCCTTAAAGTCTTCTCTTTCATGAAGAAAAGGCAGTTGCTGAGAGATGAAATGAGAAGTGAGATTTTCTTCTGTCATCACAAGATGCTGGACTCATAGCCCAAACATCTCTGTCGTGTATCAGGGGTTCTACTCAAGGACAGCAGAACACCTCTGACTTTCTCTCTGTCTGTCAGCATCCCTGTAATACTGTCTTTTGTACAAAAGGGAAGAGCTAGTGGCACGTAGGGAAGATGTGCTTTGACCAGGTACTGAGAAACCATGAAGCAATAAATAAATAAATAAATAAATAAAATCTTATTTCTGCTGATGAACTTGCTAGGGATAACTGAGGGTATCAGTTAAAACTCCTTGGTTTGGATCAGAAAATACATTAATCTTGAGATAGCCCTTTCCTTTTCTCTAGAGTGGCTGGTAGTCTTGTAGCCTTGCTTTTTTTGTGCTGTTTCTGCTCATCTTGGCTTGTTGATTGCCAATTGCAAATCCAGAAAGTGAATCTGTTTACTTTGTAGGGTGAACTGGAGGTCACTGTAGTCTCCTATGGGATTGAAAAAATCCCCAAAATCTTCCCTGATGGCTGTGAAACCTCTGCCTCTTGCTCTCCATTTGTCCATTTATGGTCCACAGGAACATAACTCTTGAGGCAGCTCATGGATGTCTGTTACCTGAAGGTCATAAACTCTTTAAATATGTAATCACTCTTTCAGAATCTTTCTGAAATTCAGTGTAATTTGAAGCAAAAGAATCAGCCCACTCTATCACATGCTGAGCTTGTTTTTGTCAGCGTGTGCTCCTAATCACTTACCAATTACTTATGCAAATTGGAGGAGCAGATGCCGAAGGTTGCTTTCAAGGCTGCCTCACAGGGGCCCTATAAAGCTGACAGTTGTGGATGTCCACAACTTTTTTTTTTTTTTTTTTTTTTTTTTTTTTTTTTTTTTTTTAAGTGGGTACAATAGCCCTTAAATAGTCCTTAAGGTTCCTCATTTAATCTAAGCTCTCCTAAACAGTAACATGCTAGTACTTCTAGGAAGGGTTTTCTTTAGCTCTTCAGGGTCAGCAGCTTGTGGCTGTGGTACTGATAATTAGAAAGAAAAAAACGTATGTTTACTGCTAACATAAGAAAAAAGTAGAAAGATCATGGAGAGAGAGGGAAAAGAAAATAAAAATAAAAATAAAAATAAAACTTTAGTGGAATCCTGAAAACCTTCAGGGTAGGTCTTTAAAATTTAAATAAGTAAACAGAGGATTTGTTTTGCAATTGCACTAGAATTTTCACCCGGCTATTCTTGCATGTTTTAGATTACTTTCACAGGTAAGAGTATGTCTTCCTCTCTGTGTTTCCTTTTTGCACACATACCTGCTCTGTAGCATTATTTATCATATAAACACACTCTGAAGTCATGCAGATAACTGTTAAAAGGTAAAGGGTTGATTGAAGTACAGTCCTTTAAGTATGTTTCTTAACTTGCATAATTATATTTAATTAAATCACACAAAATGTAAGCTCCATTTTGATGTGCTGTGCTGACCAGCGACGAGTGAAATTCCCTGCAGGAAAGGGCCTTTAGAGATTCTTGGAGATCCTACAGGGAAATCAATGACATTTTAATCTGAATTAGACATAGATCCTGCAGAGAGGAATCTAAGCAAGCTGGCAAAAAACTGCAAATTCTTACAGGAAAGAAGACATTTTGAAGCTTTGCTTTCTTAGTATTATAGAGATTTTCTAAAGCAAATATGCAAAACATTTATATGATATATAAGGTATTTGCGTATTTTTAGACAAAAAAAAAATCTGTTTTTATATCTGTTTAAATGCAAGCAGTAGAAAGATTATTTTTAATATCTGATTTTCTGAAGATTAAAACCAATCCATGCATAATCCCTCCCTACTAGCCAGAATGCATTTCTATAATGTTCTTCTAACGATCTAAACACTAGGCCTTGAACATTGTATAACATCTGACGATTGTATCTAAAATATTAACAGATTGCTATGTTAAAAAGTGCAAGAAAATCCTTGTTCGTAATTTTCCCATGTACTTTACTTCTTCTCTATACTTTCAATGGTTTTAGATTGTTTTCTCATAGAAAAATAGAACAATAGAATGTTTTGCATGTTCATCGTTGAGAAGATCTCAACATTCTCATAATGAGAGTTTCTGAGGAATTTTATGATTTAAAAATCTGTTTGTTTGCTTGTTTTTGTTGTTGTTGTTTGGATGGGAAATATCGTCATGCTGAAACAGAATCGTGTGTTAGATGCATATCAGACATTCTGCTAGGAGTTACCTTTTAATGCTGAGTCACAATTTATCACCTAGATTTCTATATTCCCAAGTTCTGGGTGCCTATAACGTGGATGTCTGAACTACTACAGAGAGAGGGACCATTCAGTAAATACTGCAAATGGAGGGACCCTTGAACATGTCAGGGCCCTTGAATTTTCAAATGTCTTGGTCTTATTGACACTGCTCTAGGAGAAGCCAAGGCACAAGAAATGTCTCCATGTCAGGAGCTCCAGTTCATGTATGCACAGCTCTGACATAGCTCACAGGAGTTTTGAGTACCTTGTCAAGTTTCTTTTCTATGAAAAATCTTTATTTGTTCTATTTAAGATATCTTCAAGGCAGAAAACTTGATTTTCTATCAGATGACCTATGATTTGGGGCCTATAGCATGATTCCTTATCTCATGTAGGTACCTATTTACAAATTTACAAATAAACAATAGATGCTATTTGCATCTTATCAACTTTCTAGTTTGAAGCTAGTTCTGACTTTGCAATTTCTCCATTGTATTTCATTGCATCAGGGAGATGTTCCTGTTGATTGATGCAAAGTTTGTGAGCAGCATGTGAAATTCTGAGCACATAATGCAGCCTGAAACCAGCACATTTTAACACTTTAGGACACATGGATTGATGGAAGAAATGAGTACTGGAAAAGACATGATATAAAAGAGAAGCAGTGGAGAAACAGTCTACTGTCAGTTGCTGTCTAGAATGATCAATAACATGGTAGAAATCATTGTTCTCTTTCATACTGTTGCAGTTCAAGGAGATCTTTGGCATTAAACTAGTACACTTATTAAGTTTAATTACCCATTTTATACACTGTTGCTTAGTTACTAGTTTACTATTTTCTAAAGAAAAATCAGCTTTTTGTTTAAGAGTGTTGCCATGTGCACAGAAGAATGATAAGGCATCCATTCTTATGCTCCCAAAACCCAGAATAGTCCATGACTGTTCCTGTTTTTCAGCCTTTGTAATTATGGTAGTTATGGTCTTTGAAGTTAATGAATTGGTAATTTGAGATTATTATCTACTGAGAGACCAAACATAAATGATGAGTAAGATGTGCTCATGCCATTTTCTCAGATCACGACATCAAGGTCACTAGAAATTGCCAGATTTTTTTTTTATTTCTTTCCAGTAATGACATGTTATATCTCCTCAACCTTCCCCCACACATTATGAGCCACATAATCAGTTTGCAAAAAAATGATCTACATGTAAATATCTTTGCACAAAAGGGTGGCTTTGTAATAAGTCTACTTATTCAGTCTTGTTCATTTCAATAGGCTTTGAGAGGTTCATTAATACTTTGTTTATACAAAGACCCAGTTTTCACCTGCAGACACTCCTTTTTGAAAACTGACGTTTCAAAACTGTTCATCAAAGTGAGCACTTTTGTTTAAAGACTGTTGATTAGCTCATTCAAGAGTACTGAAATAAGTTCCTTCAAATCAAGTAATAACATAATATGGAATAAAACATACAGCAAGACTCTGAAGTTCTTTCAGACATAGCAATCTGTTGCAGAAATCATCTCTTAATAAGATGTGTTGCTCTTCCTTCATTTGAGTCCTCTTTGCTGTCCACAATGCTTCTCAGGAGCCTGGATAGTTCTGGAGAGGTTGTAGCAGTGAAATAAAGTCAGGAAAATTCCTTGCTGATCGATATCAGCTCCTTTTGGGAGTTCTCTGAAAATAAGCCTGTATCCGTGTAATGTCACTTTTGTTAGGTCTGGAGGTTAAGTTGGTGTAGGCCTGGGGCTTAGTTCCCAGCCTCATATAACTTAACAATTGGTGGTATCAGTTTTCTGAGCTGTGACCTAGGATGCCACAATTCGTTTAGCTGAAAGTGCTAGTTTGGTTTCTGTAGAGTAGGGTACAGAAGGAGGCTATTACTGTTATTATCAGTAGGTTAACACGTAAATAATGAAACATGTCTGATAGAGACTTCTTTCTACCTACTAACAGGAAACATTAGCAAGCATTTTGGGGGAGTCTGGAGGGCTGACTTTTTTGAATTTTGTATTTTTGTTTTGTGACAGGGAAGTTCAGCCTCCAGGCCTTTGGGTGGCTTCAGTTTGTAGGGCAATTGAAAAGATACTGCTGAGAATGGAACTGAGAGACCCTTTCTTGAAGGACTCTACTTTTGAAACATCTCTAATTTTTCCTCACATGTGAAAGCATCTGCATATGTTTCACAATAATTTTTTATTATTTCCATCAGATCATAGAGTTCAGGTTCACAGAATTCAAACTGAGTATTTCTAAAACACAAATATTCTCCGCAAAACCACTAAATTCATTCAGAAGCCTCTCAGAAACCTCACCTGCTTTCCTGTTGACTTAAAGATCATGATGCTATCATAAAATGTTAAGTAAAAAACAAAAAAAATCTAGAACTTCTAGAGAACTTCTAGAGAGAGAACTTCTAGAAAGGAACTTCTAGAGAGGATCCAGCATAGAGCAACAAAGATGATTAAGGGACTGGAGCATCTATCGTTTGAGAAAAGACTAAGCGTGCTGGGCCGGTTCAGCCTGGCAAAGAGGAGATTAAGAGGGGATCTTATGGATATGTACAAATACCTGTGCAAGAAAGTAAAGAGGATGGGGTGAAACTCTTCTCGGTGGTGACCAGTGGCAGGACAGGAGGTAATAAATTAAAACACAGAAAGCTTAATCTCCATATGAGGAAGAATTGCTTTACGGTGAGGGTGACAGAGCCCTGGAACAGGCTGCCCAGAGAGGCTGTGGAGTCTCCTTCTCTGGAGATCTTCCAAACCTGCCTGGATGCCACCCTGTGCCACGTGCTCTGGGTGTCCCTGCTGGAGCAGAGAGACTGGTAGAGATGACCTCTAGAGGTCCCTTCCAACCTCAACTATTCTGTGGTTCTGTGATTCCATGAAAAACAGACAGACAATCTTTCTAAAAATGAGTTAAAGGCACCAGTCTTTCTGAGACCTCTTAAGTTTCTAAGACTTCTGAAATTTGATGTAATTTATTCCTAAAATAAAAATTGGAACTAACATTATCTGTCTGGGGGCGGGGAGGGGAGTTGTTTGTTTGTTTGTTTAAATACCTACTCTTGTTCTCCTTTTTTTTTTTTTTTTTTCCTCTGTACCCTTTAGCTACAAAATTGGAAGAGACTAATTATATAGAACCAGTATAAGTAGTTGTTTTTGTTGGCCAAAAGATGTACATGATGCTGAGATGAGAATAGGACTACCAAATCTGAATTTCCCCTAAAACAGAAGGCAAAATTATACTTTGATTCTCCAAACTTCACATAATGACAGTAAAAAGAAGAAATGAACTCCTGAAATATTTTTTTCTCATGTTTGAGGGAGGTACAATTTTCTTTCAAGTGTTTCAAAGGAGCAATACTAGAATTGACTTCCTACTAAGTTTCAGATGTAAGCTGATTTAAGTGTTTAAGTGTAGTTCTGAGTAATTATTATGTTTCCACTTGCCACAGTAGCTCAGTAAAAAGAGAGAGAAAATCTTTAGTAAGCAATATGTCTTTAACAGCAGAAAAGTACAGAAATTTTAAGAAATGTAAGATGCATGAAAACAGGTGTGGCAGCATACTAATTTTACATTTAAAGTGACAAAATTGTATATAAAAGAACAGCTATCCTTTACTTCCCTAGCATCTCCTCAACTCTTATTAATCAATTTTTAAAATAACTTTTGTGTTCCCCTCTCTCCTTGCCCTGGTTTCCATTCCTGATCTGTAGACTAGATAGAATAAAAAATATACACTGTGCAGTTGGGTGCTTTCTGATAAACAGTGATATAGCAATATGAACGGTATGAAATTTCAAAAGAGAAGGAGAAGATGAATCACCAGCATAATTAGTCTCTCCCTTGCTGTAAATACTAGACTCAACCTATTTTGAAAGAGGATCAAAAAATAGTTGATTACATTTTCAAATAAAATTTAGACTAGGCATAGGCACTATCATATTAGTTTCAAAAGAATGCCTAACATGCAGCTAACTCTCTTTTATACTACTGTCTTAAATGTTTCATTTCATGTTTAATTAACAAATAAAAATTATCTTAAGATTTATCCAAGAAACAAACACAGAAATTCCCTTTGCTCTGTCCCTGAGACAAAAATACTACAGGCTTTCTTTTACAGAAAGGACCCTAGTAAAGATCATAGAGGAACTTTTATCTCCATAATTTGTGCATTAGCTGACTTTAGGAAAAAAAAATGCATGATATGCTTAGTCTTCTCTTTTCTTAGTACTTTTTACATATGAACTTCTCTCTTTAGAAAAAAAAAAAAAAAGAAAGAAAAAGAAAAGCTTATTCTCATGAGCCATATAAAGGTTTTTTTCATATTGCCTTTAATTCATGTTTCTGAAGATGTTTTGGCTAGCATGGGGTACTTCTACTTAACTCTACCAACTGCAGCAGGGTAATAGTAACTACACATAGAAAGAAGTTGGTATGTTGCTACCATTCTGATGTGTTCTAATATATTTTTTGTATATATACAAATGTATACACACTTCACACATTACTCTGATCCATTTAATTGCCACGAGTGAATTCATCTCAGGTTGAGTAAGAGTTGCACAGCTAAATTCAAATGAAGCTACTTTATTTACTGTGAGTGGGAATCAAGCTCTGGCTCTGTCTTATTTCCTTTGTTTTTTGTTTTTTGATTGACAATTGCTATGTTGTGTTTTGGGAAATAACATATATGAAAGCCCAGAAAGCAAGAACAACTGCAACTCAATAAACTGTTCTACAATGTCAAATGTGTACGTGCTTAGTATTTCTTTCACACAATCTATTACAGAGTAATGAAGTTTATAATACTTCAAAGAGGCAATATTTTAATTCAGAACAAACTCTTTTTTCTACAAAATATATAATTTTATATATATATATATAAAATATATACAATCAAACATATGCATGAGATCCAGAAAAAAACTAAATTCCTAATGTATAAACTGGCCAATGATATTAGGACAAAACTTATCACTCTGTAATTTTTTTTCAGTAGATAAAAATAATAATAAAGTGGCAAATCCAACCTGTTTTCACTACCAACCAGTAAATTTTGGTCTTTTTCATGTTCCATATTCAACATAATGCCTATAGAAAACAAGCACAATTTAGCATACGGTCAGCGGTGAAAATTTTAATTATTCACAGTAAAATATCTGCAAAAATAATGAAATCCCTTTTTTTTGGAGGGCGAGGGATAGAGGTGTGGTCCTTCCTTTTAACAGTCTCTCTTCAGCAGAAAAAGAGGTGAGAACTCCATGGAAAAACAGAGGAACCAGAGGAGGTGTCAAAATATGCACTGTTTCAAGACTTCTTCATCTCACCCTTCAAATGGCCCTTATTTTCTGTAGGAAGCTAATGATTTCTGATACAGAAGATATGTGCCTATATGCACTTTTATTTTTCTTGGCATATTCCTTCCTTTTTCAGTAATCAAGCCCCTGTCATCAAAGTGTTGATAACTGCCCACTTCCTGTGCTGATGCCATTTGTCCTGGGGCAGGTTTCCCAACAGGACAATGTCTCTCTCATTCAGCATAGAAGTAAACACATACAATTTTCCATAACTTTTTTGAGTATTAAACTCAAAGATAAATGTTTGCATGCTGTATTTGGGAGCAATGTGTCAACAATACAGGATGATTAACCTATTTGGACAAATCGATGGTTGGAGTTGGTTCAGTCTCAAAACACGGTTTGCTGTTGGTGTTGCACTGTCCAGAGACTCAGTCAGTACTGGCTGATTGTTTGATGCTAAGTTATAAACACAAAATTTCCATCCAACAAACATGCAATCTAATGTGAAACTGAGAGATCATAAGTGATTATTGTAAACAGTAGGCATGAAGGAGGAGATATGGCAAGAACAAATATGATGAGAGAATGGAATAATTCTGTGCACCATCTATACAATCTGAAGCAATTGCTCATCCTTAAATATGTAAATACCAGCTCTGTCAGGCTGCTGCTCACCTCGTAAATATTAGTGGCTGATTCTTTGCTCGCTATGGAGTTGTGATGGATATTTGAGCAGGGATTCACAGCAGGATGTGATACTATAGGGTTTGCCACAGGAATATCAGGGAAGAGAAGAGGAGACTGTTATGCCTAGCAACATAAAGAGCACTGTGGTACCACAGAATAAACAGCCACTCAAGGGTAGACATTAAAGAGCTAAAGCGAAAAGCCAAAGAATTGATTAAACAGAAAGGTCATAGTTGTGAAGGGCGTTGAAGGTGGGCATAAGGCATTTGCATATGATGCTATAGAGAATGAGAAGATAATAAAGACATACAGACAGGAATAATATAGAGTGACAAGTAAAGAGGATGCTCTTAGGTGATGCATTTTGAAGGGATTGAAAAGTTCCCAGCTTGCATAATGGCACGTTAGTGATGAGCACTTCAAAGGTCAAAGTGGCATTTTTATCTGTGAACCTTCTGATGCCCATGAATTATCCCCAAACCAACAGATTCTCTAGGGTTAAAATAAATTTCCTCAAGGTCAGCACATTCTACAAATAGAACAACATTCTGACTTCTCTGGCTAATATGATCCAAAATTAGCACAATATGCAATCTATAAGAGATTGTATATAGTGCACTGTAGGCGGGGGGAAAGAACAGATTTACATTCTACATGATTAAATAAAGTCAAAATAAAACTGCTTTAAAGGATTAAATAAATGATTCACTACTTTGTGTCTGCAATTTGTCAAAAAGCCAAGGAGATAATGACTTTGGATTTTCCTGCAAAGACCACTGATGTTTTTGGCATCTCTCATGTTTAAAGCCCCATTTAGTTCAATGTGTACTTACACCATTACTGCACCAGTGAGTAGTGCAGCCCTGCAGGAACAGATCTCAAGAGCAGAAGAGCTACTGAGGAGGGCCCAGCGCCCACACAACCGGCACATCAGGAGGTTTTACTTCAGACTCTCTGTTACCTGGTTCCATGGATCCAATGTCTATCAGTGGCTCAGGCACCTCAGATGTGTTCATTGAGCAGGGCATCTGGCTGAGCCTTGTGTGACGGGATCCAACAGGTCAATGGTAGGCACCAGAAAACAATGCATCATTCAGAGACCTGTGTCAAAAGTGTGCTTGGGATCTGAACTACAATAATGCATGGATTGTGCTGAATGAAACGTCACATACATTTGCTGAAGTGAATCTGGCTCTTCACTCAACAGTAAAAACTTTTTCTTCTCTCCAGCTTATGCAACTTGCAAAGTTTGCAGAGCATCACAGCCCCACTATCAAGCAGCTTCTGGACATAAGCTGTAAGCAGATCTCCTTGTTCTTTTGGAAGATGTTATTATAAATGCTAATTTTACCATTCCTATACATGCTTGATGAAATGATTAAGTGAACTCTCTAGATGTTAGCCAGGAAACACTAATTCTGGAAATTGTTCAGACTCTCTGGAGATAAGCTGAAGCAAGAGAGACAGCATTATGTTACCAGAGCTGGAAACCTGAGTGGAAAAGATTAAGGGGCAATTACTTCCTGTCAAACACAGGGATAGATAAATGAAAAGAATAATGAGAAGAGAATTTCAGTTTTAGATAATCATATAAATGGAACTTCAGTCATAGCACTTGTGTGAATAAAAATTAAGTCTAGTGATAGGTAACCACTAACTGGATAAGCACCAGTTTCCTTTCATCCAGATGGTCTCTTTCAATGGATAGTAAAGAGGACACACTGTTCAGAAGAGGAGAATAAAGGATGAACAACCTCTGAGAAGTAATGACATGAGCAAATGTCATTCTTACTTTTACTGTATTGCTAATTCACTGGGTAAAGGAGAGTCGTTTTGAAAGCTCAAATCACCAGACCTTGGTAACTGCAGAAGCATGCCTCAGTGGACTCCTCCAAGACCACTTCTACAATTCAGTCTTTCAGTGATGTCTTCTCTGTATGAAGTCTTCATATTCAGTCTCAAATTCCTACACGCCTTAATTTCTAAACGCTGCATTCCTATCCAAATAGAATTTCACAGGACATGGAATTTATTTAAATAAGCAATGGAAGAGCTGAGTCCAACTTCAGTATGGCAAATGCAGACGACATTTTAAGGAACTTGCTGCAGTGCAGGGCAGTAGGAACTGTAGGTATTCTGATTGCAGAAATCAGCTGTTGGGTTATTAGACTATGTGGCTAGTTTTTGTACTTTTTGTGTTTGTTTCTGCTACTCTTTGGATTCAAAGCCTTCTCATGTGAATCATGGCTTTTCTTTTGTCAAGCTTAAAACTTGTGAAAAATCTTATGGCAACACTACATTATTTACCCTTTGTATTTATTGGGTATACTTTCATTTATAATGTTCAGGTACTTTATTTTAATGAAATTAAGAAAGCAAAGTTTCCTTTTTTATTTTTCCCTGCCAGCTTTCAGTTTTCCCTTGGTACTATATCATTTGATTGCTTAGCAGCATAGCCTGTGATCAGTGCAGAAAATTAACATAAAACCAAGGTAGACAGAAAGAAGAAAATTAGATTCTACTTAATTCTACCATTTCTCCTTCTCTTTTACTTGCTCCACCTTTCATTTCATCTCCTCTTGACTATTGAGCCATTCTGGCTGTGTTGTTCTTTCAGCCCTGCTAATTGTGTTTGGTTAGTCTCTCTCTCCTTTACACAGTGCTGCTCTTTTATCTCTTTGGTATTGCCTGATCCCAGCATTGTAATAAAGCTCATCTAGGCTGATAAATTAAAACATTAGCACATCTGACTGATGTTTACTCTCAAATAAAGTTATTTCTCCCATTTGCTGTTGCTACCATACCCTCTGCCTTTCTTCTCAAATGAGGCTTAGCTTGGTATGCTTCTGCCCTTTCTTTGCAAAAGTAAAATGATAGTTTAAGGAGATTCACAGCCCCAGAGTTTTAAAAAAGTTTCAATTTAGCTTTTATTAGGTGCCAGGCAGCACAGTGCCAGACTGTGTACACAGTTAAACAACAAGAGCTCTCCCAGGGGAGCATATTGTTGCAAGCTTCAACATCTATATGCAAATTAGACTTTCCCTATTTGCTATCAGTTACAACAGAAATTTTCCACCCAGGCAAAACATTTTTTACTTTGCTTATCTACAATATTGACAAGCCCTGAAGAAACCAGTCTTCTCTCACTGGCTACAACAGATACAGAAGCTGTGCTGGTTTTTAGGATTTTAGAAGAACAGGTTGCCTTAAAGCATGGTCATAGTACAACTGCATAATATTCCTGAAGAAAAAATGGGGAATGCTGAAGTCTCCTCATCAGCAGTGGAAATGATATTGAAATACATTTATTTTATGACACAGAAAGAAGGAATCATAAGGAGAATAAAGCATATTTTCATTAAAATTTCTTAAAGTGCCAGACTGCAAAATGCAGCATGAACCTGCTATTGTAAATACTGCTCTAAATGATCTTGGTTGAAATTATGGGTTCTGGAGCTGAATCCAATGGAAAATACCCTAAACAGAAAATACTTATTAGACCAGTGGCCTTTGGAGGCTTAGCAGATAAGCAGTCTGGCAAGGCATTGAGGGCAAGACATAAACCTTTGAAAGATGAGCTGTCTTTGATTTTCCTCAAAAAAAGAAAGGATAGTATCTGACTTCTGTGAGAATAAACATACTTTGTTTTCCATGTTACAACTAAGCAAGTAAAAGTGACATCTGGGACCCCTCCAAATGCTGTCCAATTTACTCAGGCTGTATGTGGTCCCTGCATCATGCCATCAGCATTGATTTTGTGCATAGTGAATATACAGCTAGTTGCTAGTAGAGTTGCTTTCATATTTTTCTTTGCAATTCCTTGCTTTGGCAACTTTCTCTTTTTTTTTTTTTCATCTCTATCCAATTGATGCAACAGAATAGTCACATCTGGCTGTAAAATACAATCTCCTTTTTTTCATAAGGGGCACTGATGCACAAAAATAATTTTAGTGATAAATAGATACCAATTATGAACAATGAGTCACCAGCACTTTGAGAGGAAAGCAGTTCTAGTTCTTGAACTAGGAAAAGAATTGTTCAGTTGAATACCTGATACCTGATGACCGCATCAGCGTACATTTTTTGTTTTATCTACTGTGTTAACATTTTCACTTATATTGACAACAGATGAATTTCTATCTTAACTATCAACTGCTTCCTTCCATGCCTGCAGTGATTGCATTCCTTGGGGTCTGTATTTCCTGCTATAATGTGGGTAGTGCAGTGTCCTGAAGTTGACTTCCAAAAGAAGGGCCAGAACAGTAATCAAATATGGATGACCAATCTTTGAAAAGTATGAGAAACGAGGTGATTGTCTGCAGACTAGATGAGGATATGGATAAAAATGCAGCCAATTTGCTAATGAGTTGCTGTGCATTCAGACTGCCAGGTGTGGGAGGCTGGTGAGTAAAACTTGTGTCCATACTGCCTAAGGGCAGCTTGTGAGCTGGCTGCCAACACAGCAGTCTGCAGCACAATGCAAGGTTACTTTAAGGAAACCTAGCTGGCCTGATGGACATCATCTACATGAGGATCCAGCAGGACACCCAGCAGACTGTAGCAAGGAGACTCATCATGAGGAAATACTCTCCTGGGCTGAATCTGTTCTCAGAAGCCCTGCAGCTCTACAATGTCTCGTGCTGTCCAGAACACGTACAAGGTGCATTAGGGCTAGAGAATGGGCTCAGACACATATCTGAAATGTAGATGCACCATGGTTCTGTTTGGACTCTGCAGCATCCTTTTTTTGACAGAGAAGAATGCTTGAAATGTGTTTGTGACCCCACTTTCTTTGAGTAGGAGATAAACTTGGACTGCACCATTTGGCGCTCAGTCTCTATCCAAAATGTTAGTACATTTGAATGTGCTGGAGTGCATGAATTTACCATTCTAGTGAAAATCATAACTGCAGATACAAGGCCTGAAAGTGCTGTTGAGTCTTATTTCTAACCAAATGCTTTGTTTCAAACAGGGTTGTGCATTCTTGACTCATCTCCTGACACTGCCATAATATACATAACTACATGAAAAGTTATATTTCAAGGCAGTTCTGTGAACCTTCCCAAATGTCTGGCAGTACTTGCTGAAGGTTTCATGTGCTTCACTCTGTTCTGTGACATCGACTTAGAAATTTCCAAGCTCACCAGACAGTTTGTTTCTTGAAAAAATGGCTTTTGAGCAACCCACTTCTCCAAACATTTGTAATCGTATTTCTCCAAGCAGGTGCAGTCATAGCCTGGATAAATGAGGATAGCATGGATAGACGAGGGGAGAGCAGTGGATGTCGTCTATCTCGACTTCACCAAGGCTTTTGACACTGTCCCTCACAATATCCTCCTGGGCAAGCTCCGCAAGTGTGGGATAGATGAGTGCACAGTGAGGTGGATTAGGAACTGGCTGGATGGCAGGGCCCAGAGACTGGTGATCAGCAGTGCAGAGCCTAGTTGGAGGCCTGTGGCTAGCGGTGTCCCCCAGGGGTCAGTCCTCAGTACAGTCCTATTCAATTTATTCATCAGTTACCTGGATGAAGGCACAGAGCAAGTTTGCTGATGATACCAAACTGGGAGGAGTAGCCAATACCCCAGAGGGCTGCGCTGCCATCCAGAGAGACCTGGACAGACTGGACAATTGGGTGGTGAAAAACCTCATGAAATTCAACAAGGCCAAGTGCAAGGTCCTGCACCTGAGGAGGTATAACCCCAGACACCAGTACAGGCTGGGGATCGACCTTCTGGAGAGCAACTGTGCAGAGAAGGACCATGGTGGACAACATGATGGATGACAAGTTGACTATGAGGCAGCAGTGTGCCCTCATGGCCAAGAAGACCAAGGGAATCCTGGGGTGCATGAAGAAGAGCATCTCCAGCAGATCGAGGGAGGTGATCCTGCCCCTCTACTCAGCCCTGGTGAGGCCGCATCTGGAGTATTGTGTCCAGTTCTGGGCTCCACAGTACAAGAGGGATGT
>NW_010585010.1:323482-336133 GCF_000705375.1 Tinamus guttatus | reverse complement strand
TTGCCCAGAGAGGCTGTGGAGTCTCCTTCTCTGGAGATCTTCAAAACCTGCTTGGATGCCACCCTGTGCCACGTGCTCTAGGTGACCCTGTGTGTGCAGGGGGTTTGGACTAGTGGACCTCTAGAGGTCCCTTCTAATCTTAAGCATTCTATAATTCTATGATTCTATAATAGCCTGGTCCTTATGTTGGACTTCAACTACCCTGATGTCTGCTGAGATAACACACAGCTGGGAACAAACAGTCCAGAGGTTCATGTAGAAAAATTGCAGATAGCTTCTTGATGCAGGTGATAGATAAGCCAACAAGGAGAGGGGCACTGCTAGACGTGCTGCTAACAGACAGAGATGGTCTAGTTGGAAATGTGGAGGTTGGGGGTGCAGAATGTTGCAGTGATCTGGTAATGATAGAGAATGTACAGTCTGCACGTTTCATTTTGTTTTTGTGAACTACACATACCACTTTGTTGTATGCACGGTGTCCACTCTGTGTTGCCTCTTGAGAAGAGAAAGTAAAGTAGCATGTACAGTTCTGAATATGAATGTCTTCTGGCTAGAGCATTTTATGATCTGAAGTATTTTCATCTAGATATCTAAAAAAAAAAAGAAATTTTGCACCTTAAAAAAAAAAAAAAAAAAAAAAAAAACACAGCAGCACACTTCTCTCCAGTATGAGAACAAGACAAATAGCTTTATGAACTGACATTCATGAAAAGAATGGCAGCTGCTGAACAAGGAGCAAGTGGGCCTACTTTTCTGATACAGATATCCTTTTTGCCTGGTGAAATCATACACAAACAGGGGAATTACAAAATCACTGTCTGGATAAAAATCTTTGTACTTGACAGACACAAGGAATAACAGGGGGCACGAAAGAGTGATGAAAGAACCTACCGACTGTTCCTAGATCAGTATACCGTGTGTCAATGTCTGTGTATTATGATTCAGCTGGCAGGGATCTAAGCGCGGATGTGCACTCCAGGAGGGCTGTGGAAATACTTAAGCTCTTGTGTCATCTGCCCAGGATTCCTCAGTGCTCTAACAGCAGGTCAAAATGTTCCTGTGGAGCACCCCTATCTAGGAAATATACTAAACTAGTCAGAGAAAAAGCCTCTTCTTCTAGAGAAGAGATTTTTTTTTTCTTTTGCCAGCAGGTACAAAATAGTGAAACATAAGCATAGGTGCAATTCATTGATCTTTACCAGAACTGGAAAGGGTTCTGTCATGCTATGTTTGAACCATCATGACACTTTGCATCTCAGCTAGGTATTTGCAAAGTACAAATGATGAATAATATGAGAATCTCCAGGAGCAGCCAGTGACTGCCAGAAAGCCATGGATTACACGATTTGTGCTATTTGTTCCAAGAGTAGCATCTGGCAAATGGGTGCCCATACTTTAGGGTAGGTAGAATAAGTTAATGTAATACCTCATTTGGAGAATGTTCTTGCTGTTATGTAGTTTAAATTTAAATGCAAACTCAAAACTCAAATCCTAATGGTGGAAACAAAAAGAAGCACCCCTTTGGCAGAACTAGGAGATACTTTCTTTCTTGTCTTCAGAGAAAGCTCCTTTTCCACTACCCCTACCGTTTTCCCTCAGGGTCTTTGTGAGATTACTGTGACTTCATGCTCTTGCAATAGGAAGTATTTAGTATCTGCACAGCTGGGGACCCTCATTTCTGGGGACCCTCTTCCTTCCATCACTTTTAGGCTGATTCTAACAGGAAACAATAAACCGTAGATGCTTTCTGTGCATATGTTTAAGGCAGAACTACCTTTCTTTTTTCCTGGATGTCACAGATGGGTAGGTGTATCATGAGGACAAGTAATCTGCCAAAAAAACGGAAATGCAACTTCTGTCCAGATAGATGGCTGTCTGAATACGCACAAACAGATACTGAGGCAAGACAGGAATCTTTCTGCAGTATTTTCTTCTTTAGGACAGTTGCGGCTGATTCAGATGTTCTGCTTTGCTTCTGGAAAAGTCAATCCACAGAACGGGGGTGGGGAAGGGCCACCCCAGGAAATCAAAGCAAACTCAATTATGTATCTGCTGACAATGACAAAACCATTTAATTCCTCAGCTCTTCACAGAATGTGAGGGGGGAAAAATTAAAAGCGTGAACATTTTTAATGAGTGCAATTATTGAATCATCAGTCACACAGTCCATCTGCTTCAGAGTTTTCCAGTGACTAGAGAAAGAATAAAATACTGCATTGCCTTTTTGCATTCATATAATCATATAAATGTTCTTTAAGGAAAAACTAATGATATCTATATATCATGCCCATCACTTTCAGTAACTTGCAGCTCCCTTTTCACTTCTGTAAATTTATTAATCACTAATTTTGCATTTTGACACCAACTTGGTGGACATATCTTGGCAGATGCATGGGTAACAGCTAACCCTAAGACATTAAATACAGAATCATGTAATATTCAGTTGGAGAGAAAAACTAATATGAAAATTATCTCAAAGGTCCCATTTAGCCTTCAGTTTAGTGAGCAAAATGAACTTCACACTGCAGCAAAAAAGAAGTGGGCAGGGTGGCAGGGAGGGGATGGGGCAGGACATGGCTTTAAAATGGATTTAGAATTCCTTTTCCCTAGTAATATCAATCCACTTGATACACAGATCTGTCTGTGACAGCATGTCAGAGAAGAGCCAAAACTTATTCAATAGAGTTTGAAAATCTTTGCAAATGGTCGGGACAGATAGGGAAGGAAAGGTTCAGATAAATGTCTGAACCTGAGGAATTGTGACAGAACTATAAATCTGGTTTGGCTGTGGTATCCTAAAATCCATCCCAGAATGGCAGGGAAGGTAGAG
This sequence comes from Tinamus guttatus, assembly GCF_000705375.1. The sequence continues at coordinate 333,303 of NW_010585010.1, read as the reverse complement.
ATTTGGATCTCAAACCACTAACAGGCTTTTCTATGTGCTAACTCATTATTATGTTGGGATTTGTGCTACAAGCATGTGGCTCAATAGAAAGAAGAATGATTTTGTGTAAGGAATGTTTTCTGGAATTGCAAATAAATGTAACACTCTGTATAGATGCCCTTTGTCTAGCTCTTTTCAGGGTAACTCTACAATACCTAGTTGATAATCATTCAGATTCAGTATTGTGCACAGCTATAAGACATATTATCAGAGTCATATTATCTGACTTTTCTACAGGCAGCAGCATCAAAAGATTCTATGCTCTGAACTCAAAAGGATAAAAAGAAGGCCGTAACCAACATGAAATAGTTTTTCTGTGGATTGCACAGCAAGACAAAATAGCAAAATAGCAAAATACATTCACTCTCTTCCTAAATCTGGAAATCTTTTTTCAGTATACTCAGAAAACAAACTTAAGTCCTGGAATATTAAATTCTCAACAACTGATGTCAATTAATGTCCTCAATAAATTAGATGCTTTGAATTATGCATTTTGACCACTCTAACATTAATCTGGGTATTTGAGTTAAATCAGAGGATTGTATGACTGGTGGTGAAATCTCATTATCCGTTGTCTGGGATAATAAGGTGAGTTATTGTTTTTATTGTTACATTATCATACTCGCTTTATGAAATAATTATTTATTACATTTTCACATTACACATTTTATCTAGGAAACCAAAATCAAAGGGGCAAACAATTAGCTATAACGTTATCGGTGGCATCCAGGCTGTGCTTAATCAATATGCTACTAACCTTTTCCTTTTCTCCAAGTTAATGTCTAGCAAGAGCTACAGCAATAATTTTTGCTATCGGGTAAAAAACATTAAATAAATAATTAAGGCCTAAATTGGCAATTTGTTCCCTTTGTAGGAATGAATTAGATACTGGATTAGTTTGTTTTTCAGTTTTAAATGTGGGGAATCACTGAACCACATCTCTGTGAAGAAATATGGTCCTATTTTCACAGATCCATGCTTTAGTAATTTAAAAGTAATCAGTAATCTCTTGCTTCTCTGAGAAAGTAATCAGTGGCATGTAGGAGATTATTGTTAGAATCCAGTGAATGGTGCTGGATTGATTTTTTTTCTCCCTCTCACCAGTTTTGACAGCTCTACTTAATGACTGATAGTAAATGGGGCTTGTGCTGTGTCAGGTGTTCTGGAAAGGGCTCTGGCAGGCAAGATTTGGCTTATCACGTTCAAACTAAGGTCCTGATCCAGCAGACATTTTGAACAGTAAATAACATTACATCAGGGACTTATCCCTTTCAGTTCATTGGGAGCACTCTCTCATGAGTATATTTAATTTCTCACACGGAGACCCTGCTCCTGCAGGTTCCTGAGAGCCTTCTGGGCAGCCACCTCCTATGTAAACAAGGGGAGAGGACACTGAGTGCCTCCTTGTCTCTTGATAAATCTGTCCTTGGGATAATAATTATTATCTGATATTTACATCCTTCCCAGAGATTAGCTCAGTGCCTCATCAAATAAATAGGAATCTTTAACCTAGGATTTAGACATTGCAAAATAAATGAAAGAAAGAACAGCAAGAAATGGGACACAATGGCACATAATATTTTATGGCAAGGAAAAAAAAAGGACCAAATTGATATAACTAGTAGATTTTTGGTATTGTTTGAATAAGAAGTGCCTTCTCAGGAAGAATCTGGATGAGAGGAAAGTAGTAGCTCAGTGGATTGCCTTGGGAGCGCAGTTCGAGGCAGTAAAAAGCAGAGGAAAAAGACAAGGGGAGATTTGTATGAGCGTGGGTGTCAGGTCCAGTGTCTGGTAGCCATTTTTTTTAGCAATCTTCAGAAGAAGCAATGGAAAATAGCAGAGAAGTTAAGCATTATGGTGCTGGGAAACATTGCAAAAGATTTTGAACATAAATTATGCAGAAATCATCCTTTAGTGAGAAAAAAGAGGAAGGAGTTCTTGTTCTGATAGATAAAACTGCCTTTTTTAGACTGCGGAGCCTGAGTCTGTGGGAGGGAGCACAAAGAGTGTAAAGAAAACTGCGAAAAGGAGGTTGCAACAGTCAGGGCAAAAGAGACAGGTTCTCTCAACAGGGAGATGGGAGGGATGTGGAGGGATGAGTGACACCTGGACATTGCTGCGACTGAGGAGAAGGAAAAAGGATGGGCACAGACATGACTAGCAGGCTGCCAGCACGCCTAGCAGACATGAAGCTGTTGTTACCAAAGGAGAGGTAACCCCATTCCGAGTCCTGTATCAAAAGGCAAGAGTCAAAGTATATCAGAATGCATTTAGAAATAATGGTTAGGCGAATTTTGCACTGAGACTTTGGGACACCTTGGTATAAAAATTGTAAAAGTTTACTGAGCAGCACCAAAGTAGAAATGGAAAATCAAATAAGATCACTGTTTTTTAAAATAGTTGTGAGAGTTCTCCTAAGCAGTAATAACTGCTATCTGGTATCTGCACATCTGGCTATTTTCACACTTCTATGGCCTGGATTGGGACAAACAGAGTTCAGTGCTTTACAGAAATATACCTTCTATAAAACTTGTCTGAAATCACTCAAAGATAGGAAAAAAACTGATACAGTGAATACGTGAGGTAAGCCATCTACTTTCAAGAGGTATGGAAGATGAAGTAACAAAATAACAAGGATTAAGTCCTGGCCTAATTGCATTCAGTGGCCAGCATCCTACTGGTGAATGCAGTAGGCAAGAGGTACTATCAATTGCAGGAGTCACACAGCTAATCTCCAGCCTCACCATATTCAGAAGCAGATTTCTACAGGCTGCCTGGCAAGGGCAGACAGCAATCACCTGACATGAGCTCATGCTCTTTAATGTGACTTCCAGAAATTCGGCACAGCCAAATACATTCGGTCCCTATAGAAGGGAATGCAGCCCCCACTGATTGCTGGGATCAGTGCAGTTGATTATTTTCTTGTCAAAACATGTTTTCATTAAAAAAAGGGAGGGAAAAAGGCTCAAAAAATCACTTGTTATCCAAAGTTAACTGCTAGGAATGGTCTATGGTAAAATCTGTTTGCAAAGTACAGTGGCAATCAATTTAGAGGGGCTTACTGCTACAGTAAACTTTAATGCTAGCAATATATTCCACAGACGTTAGTGTCAGAAGCACATTTTGGATAGATGTCACTGAAAAAATGGTCAAAAAAAAAAAAGAATTCGAAGACATCCTGAGGCATATTTTTGTATGTTTTTAACTTCTGTTCTTACCTAACCAATAAACCTTCACATTTTTTTAGAAGAAAGTGGTAACATGGAATCCTTAGGTCACCTCTGCCAATCCAATGACTCTAACAGCAGCGTAATACTAATGGAAATACAGGAGAGGCAAAGGAGAGATAGGGAGAAAAGAGAGAGAGAGAGAAAAAAAAAAAAAAGCATAATGGGTTCTTTGTACTGTAAGGGAAGGAATGGAGAACGTTAACAAAGAATGTAATTTAATACCTAATCAATTTACTGATTGGATTTTCCGTGAGATTAACTCTGAGTCCAGAATGAATTGCACTGATCTTGAAAACTGCTATAATGACCAGCAGTAGTATGAGGCTCTATTGGTATAAAAATAATAATGTCAGAGACTTCAAACAGCTACAGTAGTTAATTAAATGTGTTCAAATAACATTATGGTTGGACATAAACCCACAAAAGCAGGGAAATTCTGAAGTAAGGCTGCCAGAGCCTTGGCCAGTGGTCTTGTGTTAATGCCTTGCAGAACACATGGACTTTCCTCTCAGGTCTCCAGGGCACACAGAGGGGCAAATCCTGCCCTTCAAAAGATTCCCGTTAATTTCTACGGCTTTTTCATGTGTGTTTCTGAGATAATTAATTAATGTGCCTGAGGCATTTCAGGCTGTTAAAGAAATTAACGTAGCTGTGAGCCATGACTGAGCTGTGCTTGGCGCGGAAGGACGGAGCTGGCTCTCGGGGTGTGCCTGCGCTTTGATCCAGGGCAGCAGAGCACGCCGCAAGAAGGGAGCCAAGCAAGTACAGATGTACTCTGGACACTCCTCTTCATCCACTCATCCTCCTCTTGCCGGGCACGGGACACCCACGCCAGCTGCCTTGGGGGTGCTGGACAGTGCTGACGCAGGGACCTGGCTGCAGCTCCAGTGCCATATGCTGCTGTGTTTGCTACTGCTCTGTAGAAGTACCTGACATCTTGACAGGCTACAGGGTTTGTTCTTGGTTTCCTTCCTTCCATATTTACTGCTGCTACTTGCTGCATTTCCACTGGGAGAATGCATTTCCATTGTCCCAGTGAGGGATCAGGAGCTCCTAGTGCTCTGCAGTATGGGAGATGGGAGCAAGGCTGCTGCCAGGTGCCTTGATAATATTGCATACAGATGAAACTTGACTCTCTCAAATTGACTTTGAGCTTCTTGCAGGCTGGGTTCACTTTATGACTCCATCTTTAGACCAACAGGAAACTGCATTTTGCAACCTCCCACCCTCTGCAGGTACTACCGAAGTTACAAGAAACGATGAGAAACTTCTGCCTCATGTCACTTTGGTAAGTATGTGCCCCATAAAATGCTAGCTTTGGAGGAACAGAAAAATACCCCCACCTCTGCAAATTAGATTTTGGATTCCTGAAGAACTGTTCCTCTATCTCTAGCTGCAAATGTTGAGGACGACGACCTCTCTATATTTTTTTGTTATTAAAAACCGAGATCATGAGCATTACAGCTATTTACAGACTACTGCATCAGCCTCTAAAAATACTGGGAGGTTAGGTCAAGTTAACCTCAGGACTGCTATTCCAGCTGGTAGATTGTCAGTGAGTGTGGGGTGAGGTTTAATCACAGTACTGAGAAGTGAGAGAGCCCTACTAATCCCTGAAGCTGCCTTGGGGAGAAGTATCCCTTGGGGCATCTGCTGGCCAACAGGAACAAGCTAAACTAGTTTCCATAAAAAACCACTAGAGGTGTCCTAAAAATAATAGAGAAAGGAAAGAGATGAAAAGTTTTCTTGCACTTATATTTAGGACTCCTGACAGAAAGAGGAGAAGACAGTCCAAGCAGTGCGGTATCCTTTCCTAATGTGGCCTCAGACAAACCAGGGAACTTTTTGTCAAGTTGTTAAACATCCTTTAAAGTATTAGCTGACCTTTCACACTTTTAAAAAGGGAAGAAATTACAAATACAGCAACTTTTCATCTTTTTTCAATATTGTGGGAAGACAATGAAAATGAGGAAGAGGAGGAGTGGCCATATTTGTGAACAGGGAGAGGGAAGAAATGGTTCCATAACAAAAACAAGGTCCAAAAGGGCTCATGGAATGCAGGAAGGAAGGAAGGGAAAGAAAAAACTCAGCATGTCAGAACTACTTTATAAAGTGAACATTGCACATAGGACATGACAAAAGGGAGGGAAAACATTTGAAAACAAAAAAAAAAAAAAAGGTACATCACTCATCTGTGAAGTCCATGGAATTTTATTATCTCAACCACGCATAAGGTTAACACGCACATTAGTTAAGACCCTCAAGCTCCTCATAAGCTGTTAGTGCTGCCTTTGACCACACACACACACACACACACACAGTATCCTGCTTTTTTTGATCTTTCAGAAATGTCTGAGTCCAGTGACACAAGTTTGTGCCTTATAAGTGAAGAGCAGTCTTGTTCGGTAGATGTTAGCCAGTTATAGAACAGTTCATCAGCGAACAACTTGAGAAGTTATACTTAGTTTTGTTATTCTATTAATAACTACTGGGGAGATATACTCCTACCTAATGCATTTAATAGGAATGTTATGTACTGCAGCAGCCTTAACACGGTTTGCACAGCAGTATCTCTGCAAGTTACGTAGCAAGAAGTACCTATCTCTAATATCTTGCTGACTGAAAAAAACAACTTCTGGTTACCAAGTATGAAGAAAGTAGTGCTAATAATGTAGCTATGAATAGACAACATTTTAAATTGATTCTGAATCATATTGGATAATTTTATTTTATTTCTCATTTTGAACTCCAAATAAAAATTTGTTGATTTTGAATGTAAAAGCATTCAGAACAACTACATGTTAATATTTTGATTTTTTTCTATTACCATTTCCTAGAATTTTCTAAATTTAACACTGAAAATTGATGCACTTTCTCTCACTTTTATTTTATTGTATCTCTGCATGATTTCTCCTCTTTCTTAAAAACCTATTTTCCATCCTCAAGTCTGTCTCCTGGAATGCTGTGTTTTGAAAGCTCTGCTAATGGGCAAGTAAAAGTATAATAGGCAATCTACATTTTCTTTCTTTCTTTTTCTTTTTTTTTTTTTTTAAATTACCGCAAAGTTACCACATTTTCCAGAAGAGAGAGATTTTCATTTTCCTGAGGAATCTTTCTACAAGTTCCAAGACATGGCTTTACAGAGGCCAGCTTTTGACCTCAGGTATGTGCAAAGAAAACTCTCAGTTTTATTTGGAAAAGGGTATATCTGTATCTTAGGGTAATTTGTCCCTAACTGTGTATTAAGGGGCCTTCTTTCCATCTGTGAAAATTCCACTGATCCTGCTGGTCTTCAGATTTTGCCTAAATTATTATTTTCATCATCTGTCCTATTTTTTATCCCAGTGAAAATATTAGCAATACAACCTCATAGTTCCAATAACAAAGTAGACTTTTCTTCTTCCAGAGGCCTATCCTTAAATGTGATAAGTAATTCATCTCTCAGTGAAGAGACTCGGACCATGGAAAGGTCAGAGCCAGCCTTGGTGTGGTTTCCGTTTCTCTCCCGACAGCTTCAGTCTTGGAAGAGACTAGCCAGTTTGGTCCTTGTGGTGTGAGATACTGATATGTATTTTAGGGAGTCAGTTTGAAATCATGCTGGCTCTTTGTACGGTCCAACTCATACAGAGTTTGAAGTATTTTAGTGGTTCTGTTTCAGGACATTCAGCAGCTTGCGGGATTAAGTCCTGTAGCATTAATTTGTATGGGCTGCCCTGCACTCTGCCAGCAGCATGAGCATTTTCCCTTGCTGAACTCATCCTTTCTTTCAGAACTGCAGCTGGAGAAGAAAAAGCATACTTCTAGGCAATAAAATAAAAATAAAATAAAATAAAATAAAATAAAATAAAATAAAATAAAATAAAATAAAATAAAAAAAAACTCTATATACCAAAAAGAGTCACAAACAAGCACCTCAAAACAAAACATGATTCAAGAATATGCTTAGAGATGCAGATAGAGTGAATCAAGTACAAGTTTTGTAGTGTTTTATTTGCCTTTACTGTAAGAAGGAGTGTCTTAGAACATGGAAAACTGAATTTGTAATCATTTATGCAAGACAGTTCAGAGGATTGTCTACATAACTGGCAGTGCTGACTGATGGATATCATCAACAGTAAGGAAAACGATAAATGTTTTTTAATTCTGTAAACATCCTCCACATAGAAGATGTGCTGTTCATTGTTATTCATAGCAAAAATCTCATCTTAGTAACCATGCAGTAGATAAGAATTAATATCTTCAAAGCATGGACTTACAGTGCTGCAGAATTGGTGGAGTTCTGGAAAATTAACACATTCACAATTGCCCAACTGGTTGTTTTACTTGGCAAGCTGTTTCCCCGTTGCTAACATGAATTCACACACAGAGCCTTTGAGTTTCTGAAGCTGGAAAATGGGAGAGCTGGGAACAATGAACTGCAATTTTTGTCTGGTGATGCAACCTGCAGAGAATTCCAGTTGGGGCAAGTCTACCAAAATTCTGTCTGGAATGACACCAAACAGCATCTATTAACCTCTCCAGTCATTAAAATTCCATCTGCATGAATTAGTGTTGTTTGTTTCCTTTATGTACTACCATACTTTCCCCTCTGTCTCTCATTGCCTGGGAAGACTATTCACACTTTTCCTGATAGGCACTAGAAGTGTATCTGTAATTCTACTTGCAGATATGCTGGCATGTAGCTACTTACATACTCATATGTATCCTGGTAAAGGAAATCTCTGTCCTCTCTTCAGAGTTAAGCTTTTCTAGGCAACATTAAAGAATAATTTACAAAGCTCATCTTTCCTCTGTTGTTAATACTAACATGTCTCCATGTGAGAGAACAAGCAGAGACTCTGACTTCTTTTCTTTATAGGAAACAGTACAATCATGATGCCCTGAGGAAAAATAAATTTGTGTTGCATATTTATAAATGGCTAGAACGGCCACCAAATTCAACATTGCTTGTCCCTAGGGGACAATCAAGTTTATGAATTTTGCCAATATTTGCTTACTTGCAGATGCTATTAGACAAGGACAAGTGCCTTCTTAGTATTTGACACTCCGCTGGAGGAAAACAATACATTGAAGCTTACAGCATATTAGCAAAGAAAAAGCTTACACAGTCTCATATGCTTCAAAAAAGGAATATTTAAAATGCCAGCACGAAAAGTCCATAGTTGAAGCATGTTTTGTTGGTGCACAAACTGAGATACAAGCTGTTCTTGATAAGCCCAGCAGCCGATGACAAATCTTGGGAGGTATTTATCCGATTTTGATATACATATACATGTCTGTGTGTGTGTATGTTTGTGTATGTGTATGTACACTAGGTGTATATACATGCATACATACATATATATTCACGCATGCAGCACACACTCTAGTTCAACTCTTACCAATGATGTGAAGAAATAACGTACGGCTGCTTGCCAGCACTTGTGTGCTTATAGGGGCATGACGAGGAAGGCGAACTGCTCTCTTCTCTCCTCCACCGTTTTCCAAGACAAGATTCTGTCAGTGCCCTTAGAGCAAGTTGGAGGAAGCAGAAGTAGTCACGTAAGCAATGTTATTCATCTGTTTCCCACCTGGATGAGTGACAAAGGCACAGGATAGGAGAAGGAACCATCTAGGTCCAAGCAGGGTGTTTTTGGAGCAGGGGAGGGTGCTGGGAGCTCTTATGCCCAGGTGCACCAACTAGTTCAGGCCCTGCTTCGATCTGGGTTTTCAAAGTCAGTGTAGTCCAGCCTTGTCGCTCAGTTCTGACTAAAAGGATCTGGAAATAATTACCGCTAAAACAAACTCTGCTCTCGCCTTCTACCCTTTCCACAGAATAATATTATCTGAACCTTTTCCACATTCTGAAAATTATCTTTTTCATCACATCTTTAAAAAAAAAAGAAAACATTTTGTTTAGCACTTCTGGATTCTGATAAGATTGAAAAAGATGGGAGTAGCATGGACACACACACACAACAGTAGAAATTACTAGTAACATGTAGAATCATATAATCCTAGAATCACAGAATTGTTAAGCTTGGAAGGGACCTCTAGAGATCTAGTCCAACCCTCTGGCACATGCAGGGTCACCTAGAGCACATGGCACAGGACTGTGTCCAAGCGGGTTTTGAAGATCTCCAGAAAAGGAGACTCCACAATCTCTCTTTGCAACATGTTCCAGGGCTCCATCATCTGCACTGTTAAAAAAGTTTTCCTGAAGTTCCTGTGGAACTCTTGATGCTTTTTTTTCCTGCCATTTCCTCTAGTTCTGTTGCTGGCCACCACTGAAAACAGGCCAGTCTCATCCTCCTCACTGCCTCCCTTGACGTACTTATACACACTGATCAGGCCTCCTCTCAGCCTTCTCTTCTCCAGGCTGAACAGGCCCAGCTCCCTCAGCCTCTCCTCATTCGGCAGATGTTCCAGGCCCCTCATCATCCTTGTGGCCCTGCGCTGGACTCTCTCCAGCAGCTCCACATCCCTCTTGTACTGTGGAGCCCAGAACTGGACACAATACTCCAGATGCGGCCTCACCAGGGCTGAGTAGAGGGGCAGGATCACCTCCCTCGA
>NW_010585010.1:299012-322554 GCF_000705375.1 Tinamus guttatus | reverse complement strand
AACCAGGGTGTCCACCCCATTCACCAGCGGACCCACGTTTTCCCTGATCTTCTTTTTGCTGTTAATATATTTGAAGAAGTTTTTCTTGTTATTTTTAACATCGCTTGCCAAGTTGCGTTCCAATGTAAGACTAACTATCTTCAAATTTCACAGCAAAGCGGCCAGATTGGCTGACACAGAGCATTCAATCACTTGGAGGCAAAAAATAACCAAGAATTTACCTAGATTTTCTTTCTTAAGGAAGGAGTGTTTCCTTAATTTTCTCCTTTTATTTCTTTCTTTTGATTGTTTGTTTGTTTTTTAAAAAGAAAAGTAGGTAGATTTAAAAAGAACCAGATCCTGCAGTTTCAAGCTTATTTCCTTTTATTCTTGCTGAAATTATGAATATCTTGAAATGTCTTATTTATCTCTGCCTTGATTTCTCCATTTCAGCCATGGAGAAATAAACTTTACTACTTTAAAGTCCTTCCAAAATTTATAATGGCAAATGAATCAGACATGGAAAGAAGCAATGTAAGTATATAGCACAACCAAAGATGTGGAACATTGCTCCAAGAATTACTTGAGGAAACCATATGTTCCATCACATGTCATTGAAAATATATATTAGACTCCAAAAAAAAATAAAATAAAATAAAAACTATCAAAAATATCCAGTGGTTTAATCTATATTATAAACCTAAAGGGTTTCTCCTACTCAGCAGATTCAGGAAGCCCACCAGCTGACTCTCTGGTTCATAAATAGGATCATAGCACTAAAATGTAAATGTTTCTCATTTCTACATAGGACTTCATTGTTGATTGATTGTTAGAAAGACTTGTTACAAAAAAGATGACTTTGAGATTCAATGAGAATGTGGGGTATAAACCAAGATGTCATGCCTGTGAAATTAAAATAGCGTATGGTTATTAATATGAGGTAATTAATCTATTGGTAATAAACATTCCACTTCACCAAATTTGAAAGAAATGTTTTGTATATTCAACATGATATCTGTAACTAGGTATATTAGATATTTAAACCAGTTATTTCACTACTTAACAACAATATCCAGCTTCTTTAATGTTTAATACCAATTAGAGGTGAATAATGGGACAACTCATACTTAATAACAATAAAGCGTAATTGCACATTTATTATAACTGTAATTTTATACAATAGAGTAACAAGGTTTATCTTATAGCTTTTACCTTCTAAATCAGAAAGAGACTCTTGTAATAATCAATATTTAATTAACTTATAATTACTCACAATAACTGTGAATTAAATACCTCTTGAGACATTTTAAATGTTACTCATTTTTCCTGTGTAGGTCACTTTAACTAATGTTTATGACCAAAATTTATCCTTATTGGTGCTGTGGACAGGACATCTGGAGCCCTAGAAAATATATTTTTTGTAGAATATTAGGAAAATCTTCTTAGGATCAGAAGTACTCATTTTTGTCAGACATTTTTCTTCCAAATATTTCATTATTTTGCCAGACAGATCATATTAACTTATATTAACATGTCAGAATGACAGAAGTTCTTTTTAACTCACATCCACATACATACTATATTGTTTTCTGAAATTCAGAATGAATTCAGTGAATTGAAATTGTATATAACTATATAACAGAAGATATCAATACAGGCCATCACCTCTCACAGTTTCAACTCTGAATCCGTGGAGTACTGGCCTAAGCAAGAATCTGGGGTTTTCTCTTGTAAATAATGCCACATTCATTGATAATATCTCTTCTGAATATGGTGACAGTCACAAAATATAGAAGAAAGTAAATTTAAAGGATACGTTTGATAAAGGAGTGGTCAGAGGAAGATTTTGGAAGAGATTCTCGGCAGCATGGCTGTTTCCTAGGAAGGCTGTCCCTGTATGTTCTTGTGGATCTGTAACCTGAAGAACAGATTAGTTTTGCAGGAGGTCACAGCTTTTCAGGTTGAGTTTACATCTCAGCCTGAGACTTGTATAAAACTACAGCCTTAAAATCAAGTTCACGTCATCTTTTAATAACTAAACTGTAAATGCTATTTTTCTTCCCTAAAATCTCCTTCTTCCTTAAAACAATCTTCCAACTTCCTCTTGGTGCAGACTTCTGGAAGAAGAATCCCTTTCTGCCTACTATCTATGTTTGAAGTGCTGGCAAGTTGCAGCTTGTTCCCCAAGCACTTGAGGACTGTCTGTTTTGTGTGGGTATGCTCCTGGGAAACAGAAACTCCTGGGAAAGTTTGCCCATCAGATTTGTTTGGATTATTTTGCTGTTGCTTTTGGTTTTTTAAGGTTAAGGTTCTCATATCTGCTGTAATTCAAGACATCTCCTTTGTGGAGCCTCTTTTAGCAGCAAGTCTTTTTCATTTTTTTTGACTAAATTCATAGGGGACAAAATCTACAAGACAGGGCAGAGATCAGAGGCACAGGGATATGGAAGGGGCTAAGAAGGAAGAGTCAGGTGCCAATTGGGCCCCAAATGTATGATGACACCAAACAAAACCTGAAAACCAGGAGATGAGTACATCGGCTTTCATTTATCAAGCGCATCCGTGAGAGTGTCAATAAAGACAGCAATATTGTACAGTAAGTATCTTTTTCTTTCCTAAATGTCAAGGAAGATACTCAGAAACAATATTTGTGGTGGCATCTGTAGCCGTATGAGTTAAGCCTTGCCAACATTTCACTGAATTTTCTTAGATGATAGACCCACACTAAAGTATGTCTCTACCACCCTGTGCTAATTGCCGGCTGGTAAGAAGAATAATTGACTGACCTTCAAAGAGAGAATAAACAGGTGATTGGGATGGTATAAAGATAGGACTAGGTAGGTGGTTTAAAAATGGTCTAAGACAAGCAGAGGAAGCCAATTGAAAACCACAGGTGAGGATGGCATGGTTTGCTTTCCCAATATTGCAGAGCAGCATCCCTGGCTTATTTAAAGTTTAGAGAGCCAGGATTTACGAAGAACATAAAAAATAAAATTGCTATCATTGAAAGGGAAAAAAATGATTAAGCTTTTTAATGGTAGCAGCAGTTAAGCTTCAGTAAACCAGAGGAAAAGGTTGGACCTGCTTCTGAAAGAAATTCTGCTTCATAGCTGGGCTGAGGACAAGCTAAATAAATTATAGATTTGAGCAGCAGTGCTACAGCCAGGCACCTAATCTTTGGAAAAAAAATCCTAGGAGCCTTGTGGTGAAAGCCCCTTCAGTTGTGTGGCTAGCGGAAATTCTGGGCTTCCCCCTAGAACCGTGACTACACCTGAAATTAATTTTGCGGGGCTTTTTTTTGTTTGTTTGTTTGTTTGTTTGTTTGTTTTGATTCAGACAGAATAAGATGTCTTTACAGCACCTGATACAGAAAGCAAACTATGGCTTGCATAAGAGAACAATTTTCTTAGGTTCACGTATGCTTTATTATGCTGGGCAATCAAAACTTTGGCTGCAAAAGCAAAACTTAAATTAACCTCTGTCGAGATCATAATTAGCCCTTGAAGTGAACTTAAGGAGCCAGTGGAATTACCAAATGGAAACCAGCCCACAAGCAATAATAACAAATTATAGTTTTTCCAAGGGGGGTAGGGGTTGAGCCTGTGGAATAAAACAGAATCATTAACCACTCTGCAGATGTTTTTTAAAAAAATGGATCCTGCAAATGGTTTTAAAATATATATACATAGATTATATTTATTTGGTTGCTAAAGGACTTTAAAATATTTGAAGACTTTCATCCGGTATTTAATATGATCTCTTTCTAAAACAACAGTTTGCATCCATTCACTGTCTTCCTAAGGAGATGCTGACAGAGAGCAAACTAACAGAGAAAAGCTTCATAGACACAAAGTGGCTGAAGAATAAAGAGTAAGTCATTATTTTCCAGCAGGGAAAATCCAATTAATTTCAAATATATACCTTCACTCTAAAGTTACAAAATACTTTGAAAACATAACCCTGAGAATTTTAAACTGAAAGAAAGCTAATAATCTTTGCTGACTTTAGACCCCGAGTAACAGTGGCAGAATCATTGCACTTGGCAGTTACACATTAATGGAAGCACCTGAGTGACATTTACAATAAATGATTAGATGAAAAGCATGCTTCCCGCTGGGCCAGAAGAGTTTGTTTTGCTCTATTTGCCTGCAAAATCTAAAACTATGACTACTAAAGGAGCCCCACAGTCTGTTCAGAATTAGCAAAGATAAAGAGGGGAAGTGATGTAGTTCTTATACTTGAAATAAGTACTATCATAGCACAATGTGAAGGATTTTTCTACAGAAGTATAGTTAATTAGCAGTTTTAATACAGGAGGCTCGTGTATTAGTTGTTTGAAAACAGAAATTATAAGTGACAGCCACCTGTGAAAACATTAGCAGCTTACTCCTTTCCTTGACGGTGGGTTACGCAGGGGTCTGTGTGAACTGAAGTTTGAAAATCAATTAACAGCATCTTCCACAGTATTGTCCAAGTTAATTTTATGCAAAGCTCACATAAACACATAAAGGAAGCTATAAAAGGAGAAGGAAAAAAAAAAGAAAAAAGAAAAAGAAAAAAAAAAAAAAGCCCTAGCCTCAGCTTGTTTAAAACAGAGACCACAAAAGCCCAGGGGAAATACGACTGTCTAATGGATATTTCCCCCCTCCTCCTGCTCATCTTCTGCTGCACAGCAAAATTTTAATATCTCATCAAGTATATAGCAGCCATAAACTACTGTCCTTTTTTTTTAATGTAGTTTCAGATGCAAGAAGCAGCACATTCTTTATAATGACCTAAACCTATCAAATGAAATAACACTTTGGGATGATGAACTCTAAATTATGAGTGATTATTTCTAAATTCATTACAGCTTTGTTTGACATTTTTATTGGCTTTTTATTTTCTTCCAGCCAAGCCGCAGAAGTTATTACTCATGGTATAAACCGTGCACCAATTAGAGAAAAGGGTTTTCCAGGTTTGCACTTTAGCTGTTTGGCTTCTGAAGTGAGATGACTACACCAAATACGGGGATGTCATTGAAGCAAACATCAGCCTTAGAAACATAAAAATAAAATAAAGTTTGTCATATGTTTTGCACTAAAAAAAAAAGCTTAATACATTTCTCAAACATTAAGCAATTAAAATGCACAACAAGCTGTTGACGGAGATATTATTAGCTCCATTTTACAGAGGGAGGCAAAATGTCAGGAACTGAGTCATGTCACCAGTAAGCGCCCGCTCATAGCTGTGGCACCAGACCTATTGCACAAGGAGCACCAGATATTTGGAGAGTTTCATCCAGCATGCAGGTGCCATAGAGCTGCACACCCCAGCACGAGCATGCATCGCGATGAAGGTTACATCCACATGGGTGTCGGAGCTCTGGAGGGGTATCAAAGGCAGCGTGGATCCCCCTTTATTCCCCAAATGAGAAATCCTGCTCTTTACCGATGATATTTGGATCTGGTTCTGAGGTAGGAGGGAGTCTAAGCTTCACACTCCCAATCCTCTGCATGGAGAAGAATATATTTGACTGGTGGGAAAAGGATGACAGGAGTGTGCATGGGTGTGATAACATTTGTACTCCAGTAAAGTCTGCTACTTAGAGCTAGGCTTCAAGGCATCAGTCTGCTGGGATCTCCAGAACAACAGACTAAACGCATTTTGAGGCTTTTTGGCCTTCTTCTGACAAATCAGGTATGGGCCATTCCCTGAGGCAGGACATTCATCACATTTGGCAAATCCTGTGTTCCTCTAATTTCTCCCTCTGGTCAGGCTTGCAATTAAGAACCTACAAACAATTTTAAAACTGCAGCCAAGAAAAACTCAAGAAAATGTTGAAGCCTGACAGTGACAGGAGACCAGTTTTGCTGAGAAAGGCATTCAGTCCCCAAACACAGTGACGGACGGGTGCCAGGGCAGCTCGCAGAGCTGGCCTGATAATAACTGCCAGCATATATATACCACTTGGCAGATATTTCCTTCTCATCTAACACTTTTGGCGATGAGGTAGATGGATTTTAGCACTTAAGAGGAGAATGCTTTCTCTGGAATGAGTAGTAAACAAAACCCCATAACATTATCCACCATGCAAGATGGTCTGCAAAAAAATGTGTCTTGATCTTCCCAGAGAGACCGTGATACTAGAGCAGCTCAAGAGAGCTCTTCCAGGAGTGACATTTGCCCAGGTTCCCCACTCCAGTACCTGCCTACCTGCCCCATCCTGCTCACCCACGAACTTGGGAAGGCAGAGCAAGAGGCAAGTGTCGGGCAGAAGAAAGGCTGGGCTCAGGAGCTGCAGTCTCTCTGTCCCCACCAACATTTTTCCCATTGCAAAGGGCAGCGCCTCACTGCAGTGCCACTGCACCAGAAACCCGCCTTCTGTCATGGAACAAGTGGTGGTGCAGATGAGTGACACAATGCACTTCACCCGTGGGAAAGAAATAGTAAGTTTATTGATAATGACGATGGTTTCACAAGATTCTATGGCAAGGCCACTTATCATCTACTGCATTGGGGTTCAAGGTAATACACAGAATTATCAAGGACACCCTCCCATTGAGTCACGAGGTTCAGTCTGGATCCCCTCACTTTCCAAACTCCTTCTGAGAGGAGTCTGAGTGTGGCTGGATCCAATGCTACTCCCAGACCTGATCAATGGCTTATGACCAAGAGATTTGTGCACAGTTACAAGGTAAATTTCACAAGTTCAGAAAGAGAGAGGTACAGCCACTCACCACGAATCTGTAGTGGGAAGGATCTCTGAACCCTTAAGAGGGGTCCCTGATTAAGGGGAGATCCCGGCATGCAGCCCACTGCTGTGCAAGGAGAGCTCAATGGGCTCTTGGGCTGTCCCTGTGCTTATGGGATAAGATGATTGACTTATAGTCATTCTTTCAATTCAGAAATGAATGGCTGTTGGCATGCAATTAGCCTTATCTCCCCATCAGGATGTGTCCATCAGGACTGTTATTGATGGTTAATGTCTGAGTGGCGGAAGAAATCAGAGAAGAACTACCAGCATCAGATAATGCGGTAGTTAACACCTGAATAGGGCTACATGGAGAAGTCAGGTTGAGCTAGGAAAGGAGCACATCCGTCACACCTTCACAGCAGCACAGCTCCTGTCATATCAACCCATGGGGCTTACAGGGACCAGCCTGGAGGCATAAAGTAATTTTACCTACCGAGTCTGTAATTTCTGTGGGAAAAATGCTGGTATTTGAGATAATTCTTTGCCTGATTAAGTTCGCCTTATAAAGTATCAGATTCCCTGTGTGCATCTTAAGTGTCGGGTTTCATTACTTCTTAATCTGCATGTGTCCTACTTTTATTAATATGTGATGGTTTATCAGCCCATGGAAGATCAATGTTCCAGCTGCACCACACCTCAGTGAAATATTTCTTTAAAGAAATGCTAAGGATCTGAGGTACCCCACTGAAACAACACACTTAAACAATGAAACACTCTCTTGTGCCTGCTGCTGTTAATGACATTGCTTTCAGCAAATATGAGCACAGCGAGTCGCTCTCTTTCTGTCCTCACTCCTTCCCTTGGCTGTGTCTCTTCATAGATACATAATCATAGGGCAATGTTTAACCTCAGGCAAGCACAGAAACCCCATCAGATGGCTTATACTTGTCCTTGGAAGACGCCAGGAGGTCAATTCTGTCGAAAAACAGGCAGTCAGAAATGTATTCAAGGATCTAAATATTGATTTAGGAAGTGAAATCTTTGGCAGTGGTGTTCCTGTTAGGCAATTATTCTCTATCATTATTTTAGCTCTTGACTTTGCTTCCCACCTATCATTAAACAGCTACTTTTTGCATTCAGGTTACAGCTTATATTTTCCCGGTGCACTGTGCTTGCTGTTCCAATTTACTGTTATTAATATTGTATTGCCAGTTTCCTTAATCAAATGGTGGTTTATTTATTCCCTACTCAAGATGAGATTAATTATAACAAAGTAGTGACCACAGATGAGTTCCAAGAGTCTTTGATGCTTCCAGGGAGAGGAGAGAAGCTGTTCATAAGAGTATAAATGTCTAGGTAGGGAGTATTAGGAAATTTTTAGGCTATATTAAATCTCTTTTCAGATAGGCAGACCTTTGGTGTGATACATCACTGATAGATCAGCTGCTTCTTTAATGCTGAGCAACTTTGTAAGGCTTTGCAAGAACTTATCTCACTAGTTGTAACCAGATCTCTGTCCAGCTCTCATACAATGAGAGCTCATATAATCAGCTCTCATATAATGACCCCTGCTGCAGAAGATGGTTGTGCAAGATGGCTTGTTAGACCAGGAGCTACAATAGAGCAACCACAGAGCCTTAACTACTTCTTTCTCTGTTGTATATTTCTTCAGGGTACAAACTGGGGGCACAACCACGCAGTAGCTCCATGATACATTGTGTCTTGGACATCCACAGGCTCAAGGCACTTACAGGTCTCTTAAGTGTTTCCATGGCTTGTGGTGGGTCATCATTTCTGAATTCATCTTCACAAAATCAAAAAAATGCCAAGAAGCATCCCTCAAAATGGTTACAGTTTTGTGTTGATAAAACAAAATAACTGGTGCAGAAATGTTTGGGTCTAAAGTGCAAGTCTTGCAGGATCTTTCCACAACAGCATGACTGATCGACTGATGTGACTGCTGCAAATATGAGCACAAAAACTGAGATTATATTCCTATTCTTACAAAATTCTGGGGAAACTAATATCAGAAGTTATTATGATATCCTCTGTTAAGTAACAAAGCACACTGACAAACATTGAAATGTGCTTCTGTGATGTATCACAATTATTTGAGAGAATAAGTAACAAAAAGTCATGTGAAAAGAAATAATCTCTATTTTACCTTTTTATACATACATATATATATGTATATATATATACACACCTTACTTCGCAATCTAATCTAGAAATCTTTGCTGAGGTTTTATAAGGGCTCTTGGGGGAAAAAAAAAGGCAAGGAGAATTTAGATATTAGAATCTGGTGCAATAATTGCACATTTGCTACAAGTCTTCCATAAATATGAATTAGCATGTTCTAAGATTTTCAGATTGAACAAAATTGATATGCTTTGTATCTACATAGAGGTACAGATTTTAACACACCTGAAGAAATTGGACACATACAAATGTATGCACTCACCTTTCCATGAATGCTGTAAAAAGCCTGCCCTTTAATGTAGAAAATTGGACCCAGAGTGCTTGACGTTTGAAAGATTAGAGACTTTGCAGTTGTTTGTCCTTCACAAGCACAATATAATTTCTACAGTGTTTTTAGTCACCGTATTTCAATACTTTTGTGCACCACATCAAATAGATATGGTCTCCTTGTAAAGGGAATCTCAGCTTGTGGCATGTGAAAAAAATCTAAAGCATTATACATAATAAATACATAAATTGCAATTTGCAGAACATTCAGGTTATTTTTGGAGTCTAATAATCAATCCAAACAAAGTAAGATGCCGCAGAAGAAAACAAGAAAATAAGTAAGAATGTACAACATGGTATGTACCCCAAAGCCTAAACAAATACTAAATTGCATGACATTTCTGTTGATTCATTAAATTAAACTATTTTTACACACATTTCTTAGCTCAGGACTTGCAGATAATAACTAAATTGTGGGAAAGGAGTAAATAATCATCTGTCTTTCCTTCTTTCCTTCTTTCTGAGGAATGATTCGTGCTCAGTAGCAGGAATTTAGCTCTACTCGCAGTGATTAGGCAGCACTATTACCCAGGCTGTCCATGGCTGACAACAGCATGTATCAGTGCAAAAGCAGCAGTAATAACCACATCATTTCATTGAGAAGGGAAGGCTGGTGCTGGCAGATAAGTGACAGCAAGCTTTACTTTTTGCTTAAATGCTTAAAATGAAAAGCCCAAAGAAAGAGCAAGGCTGCAAATGTGGAGTTTTAAGACGTAATTATTGGAATAAAAATACACAATACATGCTTGCTCGCACACTGTGGCTCACAATGGTGAGAAGAACAGAGCCCACAGATCCCCTCTATTCAAGCTGCAATAAATTTAGCATGTAGGGATATCTCTTTGGTGTGAGCTAATGAAAGTTTTATATATTTTTTTGTGTTGTCTCCACTGGCTGGGTGAATACCCCTGGGAACGGGCAGTATACCAGTTGCTGTTCATCCCAGACCTGGTGTCTTTGCCTTCGCCCAGGCTATAAGCACCTGTGACTGAAAGGAGACATTGTGTTTGACCCTTCAATTCTTGGGGCATGGCATGGGTAAGGGGTGATGCCTCAGCAGTATCACAAAACTTAAAGGGTGCATAAGTTTCATTTCACCCTGGAACACAGTATCTTAAGGTGGAAAAGCTCCTGGTTAAAAACAAAGGCAAAAGAGATGCTGAAAATCCACTGAGATAGTTTCATACGCACCCTGCAGTCACAGTATGGTGGCCACTTTTTCTGCTGCTCTGTAAACCAGCAACAACAGTGAAAAAATAAAAAATAAAGAAACAAAATAAATAAAATAAAATAAAATAAAATAAAATAAAATAAAATAAAATAAAATACTGCTTATCTCAGTATTATTATGAAAAAGGGGCTGAATCCAGGCATTTAATCTAAGCTCTTTACATAGCCCTAAAATGTTATCAGTTGCGTTCTGCTAGCTGTTTGTTTTCATATCCTCTCTTTCAGTAATCAACCTAGAATAGATCATGTTATGCTTGATGGGGGAGGAGGAAAGAGAAAAGAGAGACAGTGAAAAGGAGGAAAGTAACTCACCGTTCATATTATTCGAAACTATGTTACCTAATGTGATGTTTTACAAAGAGAAAACAAACGAACAAAAAGCTAACTAAAAATGCTTACACTGTACAGAATAGCTGTAAGTCTGTAGGATCATGTTATTGGAAATGCTATTTCATATGTGTATTTTTATCTCTAATCACTTTTTTCTCTTATAGTTCATTAAGATCTTGCATTTTTTCCTGTTTTGCACACGTACAACCCTTCCCTTTTCCAAGCATCTTTAAATAGGAAACATGCTAGTGTTAGAACATCCCCTGCCTGCTGTTGCCAGAAGGAAAATATTTGCTGTCCATGAGTAATGAACAATATCTTTGAAACAAAACATGCAAAAAATCTTTGCTTGGGACACATTTAAAAACAGACTTACTAGTTTATTTCTTTTGCTGCAATCCCTCAAGTCAAAAAGACTGAAATTAAGTTAAAAAAGATCACAGAATTTCTCAGCTATATATGTATGTTACCTACTGGTAAAGTCATCTCTTTCCTGCACAGCTTCTCTGCTAAGCACCTGGAGAAAAAATCTGTATAAAGTAAACTTAATTTCAATGTGTAATATTAATGGAGAAATTTGTTTGCAAATTCAGCTGCAGATTTTTTTCTATCAGTAGATCATTTAATGATTGGAAAAGGTTAGATTTATTTGTATTTAAGTGTGAATATTTTTTCAATGCAAATTGTAACACTAAACTGGAAGGAAGTGAATATTTATTCTGGTTTAAAAAATCATAGTGTTTGAGTTATGAATTTTCACCTACATTTCTCTCTTACTTTAGAGGGAAAAAAAATAGAAGAAGAAAAGGAGGAAGAAGAAGATGGTGGACCAGGTAGGGCTGAGGGTAAATATATAATCCATGACTTCTGAAGTACACTTCTTTCAGTGGAACTGTCTAAGAAGATAAAGCTTAAGCATGAATTAAAGAAGTAATATTTGGGTCTTTCTATCTCCTAGCCAGCACACTTTGAAGTTTATATGTAAGTCTTCCAAAAAAGGCTGCACAGGTTTCAGACTCTATATTAGTAATGTCTGTGAATAGTGTTGTAATATCTAATAGCAGACAAAAAGACATGACACATTGCCCACATGCTATATTTAATATCTACTTTAACTCAGCTTATATTAAAGACATTGCAAAGTCTTGCTTGGCTTGATGCGTCAGATGCCTACTGATTTGCACACGCAAGTACATAGCAAAGGCAATTACGCTTACAGATCTGGGTCCATAAGCTATGTGTCACTTTGAGTAAAGCTGTCTCTTTTGAAATGTGCTAAGGTATCCAAGTCTAATTCAGGTAGTCAGCAAACTGCAGCATCTGCCAGCTAAAAAATATGTCATTGCCTGATATTCCCTCGTCCACCATTTTCCTTTCAGATTTGATGTTAGCTGAACACATGGGTACCAAATATCTGAAAGAAAAAAATAAAAGCCCAGAAGAGGAGAAGGGTGTAAGTGTGCACAGACTGATTAACACAGGTCTTCACTCACTGTTTTGTGATATTTCAAAAACACAACAGTACTGAAGGTACCATGCTTTTGATAGTCACAACTACTCCTCTCTCAATTATTCACTAGAAATACAGCAGAAAATAAAAACATCTGGATCTTCAATGGGGAACATTATAATAATTTCTATCTTAAGGAAGGCAAAAATTAGGCTAGGATATGAGAGAAATCAAGTATGCCCTCAGAGCAGCCAAAAGCACAATTACTGTGCTCCAGATTAAGAAAGGATGTTGTGAACAATTGTTCGCCAAGCTGGAAAATAACCTAGTGGTAAACATGGCTTTTTAAAAATGTATTGCTGGGGTAAAAACCACAGCTCTGAAAGTAACATGTTAGCAAGAGAGTCACAGTGAAAAATGAATGAACTGGAAATGATCAATGCAAGTATAAGATGCATCCCAAACTCAGGATCAAACAGAATACACTTGTCTCTCTATTACTTATAATCCTTTGATTTTTATGATGTTAGGTGCATGAACTGTTATAATGGAGGACTTGTTGGCAGAGGTTCGTCCCTCAGATAAGGAGCCTGATCCTAACCTATGCAGAAACGATTTGTACCAGTGGGCATAAAAATGATGGTGCCTAGGCCCGCACAGTCCTTGCAATCCATCCTTTTAAAAAAGATGCTTTATAGTATCAAACACTCATAAAGCAGCCCAGACACAGACAAGGCTCATACCCTTCATTTTAAACACAGAAAAACACACAAACAGGGTTTCGGAGGAGCTAATGCTAAAGACCTGGGGAACTTTGCCATGTTTCCCTGTGGATGCTGACTCTGGGAGACTTGCTCTGCAGAACTGGCAGCTCCTGGAGCTCCCATGTTCCCTGCCCATCACAACAGCTCCAAAGGGCTATGGAGGCGGATGCCCCTTCCCATCCGCACAGAGCTGGTCTCCTCATGAGGTAGGAGCTGCTCTTCCAAACGCTCCCTCCCCCGGAGTGTCCCCCCTGCCTGTGCAGGAGACCACACAGGGGCTATCAAAATCAGGTCAGAATATTTGCTTGCTCTGTGTTTGCATCATCCTGCAGGTGCTTTGAGGCTAAAGAATCATGGGGAAAAAAACGTGGCTACAATGTCAGTGAAGCCATCCTTTTCTTTATGATGCTTACATATTTACTCAGTCATGAAGAAAGAGAAACCCATTAGCTTTGCCTCTAGATAGATGTATATCCTCTTCTAATGTCATCTTGGTCTGGAGTCAGGGGAAGTCAGTATAACACTTTTCTGCTAAATAGGTAAACTCTTTTTACAGGCCTCTGGACCCTTTCTTTCCTTCAACCTTCAACCCTTTCTTTCTAGGCTTTATACAGCTGATAACGCTAACAGGAACAACAAGCACTATCACTGAACATCAGCCATTACTCCTCTTTTCCCTTTCTCTCTCTTTGTCTCTTTTTCTTTCTTTCTTTCTTTCTTTCTTTTTTTTTTAACTACACACTATTGCAAGTTTTGCAATTTAATTAATGCATGAGCTTATGTACTTTTGATCAGTAGGGACTCAGAAGTATAAGAATACGGCTGACTGGCAAATATTATATTTACAGATAAAACATTTTTCTGCTCTGGTGCACTTAAGCCTAAATGATAATGCATAAGGGCAAAGGAAAAGCTGTAAACACCCCAGCTGAAGTAGCGATCCAAAACAGAGTGCATAGTTCTCACAGATTTCTGTTTATTAGTGGTTTCAGTTGCTGTTCATTCAACCTGTCACTCCCAAGACAAAATATGTCAAAGGATAAATGAAGGTAGAAGGACTATATTCTTAGAGGAAGTCCAGTCTGGAGGCAAAAAGTCCTTCTGTTGTTAA
Organism: Tinamus guttatus; assembly: GCF_000705375.1. The sequence goes on along the minus strand of NW_010585010.1, from coordinate 308,488 downwards.
TTATAATGAATTTTGGGTAGATGGTGTTCCCACAACCCACCTCTCCTTACCCTTGTTAGCTCCTTTCCATGTTCCTTGTGGAGAAGCTGACACACATATCTTTAATATAACTCCTGGTGCTGTAGTAAAATATCCTGCAGGTTAATTTCTCTAATCCATTTAAAGTAGCAGGAGGCTTAACAGCTGGGGCTCATCATGTCCTCCTTTTATGCTGATTCAGTGGTCAGCAGAAAATATGATGATTCCCAGATGTTCACACTTGATAGACTCAACAGGCTTGAGAGGAATACAGGAGGAATCAGTGACAGGTGTTTCTTTCTTACCATCATAAGGGACACAGAGGGAAATGGGGACATCATTTTTAAGTAAATAGGTGTTCTGAAGGCCTCCAAGTAATTACAGAATACTTGTTCTCTGCTTCTGAGATCCAGAGATAAGGAAATGTGACTTTGCATAGACTTAACGCATAATGGACTGCATGTCTATACGTGTACTACAGCACCTTTGACTTCTGTTTGTTAATAAAATCCATAGATAAACTTGGTAATGCAGTATTCTATTTGCAGCAGGCAATAAGTATATTTAAACTAAAGCTTAATAGAAGCTAAGGAATAATGATATTTTTGCCATTTTTGCACGATTGAAAAGGCTGCACGCTGAAGACTGATGGTAGCCAAATGAATCAGATGAGAGGGAAAGTAAACAGACCAGATAGATAAACAGAGAAATGGTGTTGTAATTGTTTGATTTTAAATTGGGTTACTAGCTCTTGAAGTTGAAAAATGGATGGAGCTCTCCTGTGCATATGAAGACATGTTGGATAATTGCTTGTCTGCTACATGGGTTTCCATACAGTGTAAATAATTAATTGTTACAGGGAACATTCGAGGATTTCCTCTCCCAAAGAGGTACAGAAGTGCATTTTTAATATAAAGTAGAACAGCTGTATCAAGAGAGATGCTATGTTCCCAGTACATCTTTCAGTCTAGTATGTATTTGGCTGAGATATAGAGGACTCAGGGCTTGAATCAGGCTCAGGCAAGGATGCACATTTGAGCCAAGCAGTGTGCCTGCAAGGAAAGAGGTTGTTTGGCAGCATATCCTGTCTTTTGAAAACAGCTATATCCCTCCAGCTGTCCCTTGGCTGTTCAGTACTTCACTATGATTTGGTTGGTAACTTGGTGAATCTCTTGCTCGGGAGACCATGGACTAGGAGACCATGGTCTGAGATCGCCTGAATAATACTTCATATCAAACAGCCTTACCTCCCAGATCAGCAACACCAACCTGTTGGCTTGGTTAAGCCTCATAAAATGGCAGATTAGGCCAAGCATAGGCCGGAATTGTGGCTTCTCAAATGAACATCAGGAACCAGGTTGTTACTGGACAGAAACAGCTTGTCAATACCAAACAAAAAAGTAAGAGAAACCCCACAGCCAACTGGTGATTAGAGTATACACTGCAGAAATAGAATCAAGTACTGGTGAGGTCTCCACATCTTAGACAAACAACTGATTCCATAGCGCTCCAGGTAATGAGCTGATCTGGAGTATTACTCCCTCAGCATAATCTACTCTATGCTGCATATGGCTAAATGCCAACCTTGGGTACCGATCATGTCACAGCCACTGAGCTAGAAGGATGTCCTCTCCCTGGTGCACCTTCTCTCTCTCTTCCTCATGAGGTGTTAGTCACATAGCGTCACTACTGCACTGAGGCTTTCATGGCGGGGGTTGGTGCTACAGTGGCCGAGTCACAGCAGTGTGGTGGCTATATTCTGCAGTGCCACCTTTTCTAATTTCCATAAGGTACTTCAGACCCAGCTTCTTCACTCCTCTGGAGCCTGCTGTGGGCCTCTCCACTCCTGTTTCAACTTTTTGGAATTAACAAACCTTCCCGATTATTTTATTAACAAACAGTGTCCTGAGTGAGAACAAGGAGCAAGGTGTGCAGCTTAGCCAATGCCCAGGGCACTTCTCTGACCGCTTTTGCTCATGCTAAAACCTGCCTACCTGAGATGCAGCCCCTGCTGAGCAGAACAGTTTGAAAACACAGGACAAATTAGGCATACACTGCAGGTGGCTGTAACATCATAGTAGGTGATAATGGGGAAGGACTGAGGAGAGATAGTCCTTTCACTACAAGTGCTGATCATCATTTTTCCAGAATATACATCAACAGTTAACAGAATCTTATCATAATTTTGGTCTGGTTTCCAAGATAAGCAATGTATGCTGAAACTTGAATGTGCTGAACTCCCTCTGAGGTCAAGCAGTGGCTCTCTCTACAAGTCTTTGCTTTAGCAGCAAGACTGCTTAATTTGGGTGCCACTGCAGATAAAGCCATCCAATTAACTAACTTAACTTCTTACCAATAAACCAACAGCTAACATCCTCTTGTTACAAAAAACACTGTCCCCAAAACCAAGGCAGGTTGTGCAGCAGGTCATGGCTCATCTAACCCATAAAAATGACATGCTGACCATTTCATCATGCAGTACGAGTTGCCCCAATTTCAGGCTCTGGCAACAAGAGAATGGTCCTTCTTGCTGCTCTGAAGCATCTGTGGTTCAGTTGGCCTAGACTTGCCCTTGAGCTCAAAGCCTTTCTCCTTTTTGCTCCATTTTTTGGAGGTTTTTATTTTTTTGAACATTTGCTCAAGGCTAGATATACACTAATCCTTATGAATATTCTGACCTTGTTTTTATTAAATGCTTTTTGAGAGGTAATCGTCATTTCAAACTAGGACTATTTTCAAAGCTTGTATTCCAAATGTATTTCATTTGGCTTCCAAATATGCTTTTTCTATGTGTGCATGTGTGTGAGTGTGTGTTTCTCTATCAGTAATGATAACTTTTAAACAAAGTGTGTTCCTGCTCTTTATTTTGTCCTTTGAAGAGAATTACTTAAGTAGCCATTATACATTGTTTGGCATTCACTCAGCTGAACTCTGCTATGCAGTACATCCTTTTGTGTAGCTGTCACTGTGACACTACCTCTCTGGGCTGTCTCCAGCAACTGGTTAGCATTACCTTTTCCTTTCAAGAGCTAAGTGGATATGCTGTATTTTACTCTGACAGCTGAGCCATTTTATTTGAGCCTTATTGGACTTGATAGTTACCTTTAGGGAATGTCTTTTTCAATTGTTTATTTCCAAAGTCCTCTGTCAGTTCAGACTGTGAAAGACAAAGGAAAATGCTGAAATTGCTAGTACTGATGCATCCACATGGGATAACAAATGGTTGGGACATCACTGCTCTTTGGACATTTCAGAAGGCTATTTGTATCCTATCAGGAGACCAAAGAGAAGAGGAAAGAGAAGCTGTTTCCAGTTTGTCTTCTGGCAACGGATCTTTAAAAAACATTTTTTTCTTTGTTTGTTTCCAGTTAGGTGTTTGGGACTCTAGCTGGTGAGGTGGAAGCAATGACACCTTCCAAACAGAGATTTGTGCCCCTGATTACAATGAGACACAGCACTTTGTAAGAAATGCTGCAGAGACACCATGTCCTTGTTGATATGGCATTTACTAGCACAGTAACTCAGTCTTATCCTATGCATTTTGTCAGGTTTCGACTTTATTTTCCTATCCTGAATGGTGTGCATTTCAAGTGATACATTTATATGTCTAGCTCAGAAAGTAAAACCTACAGGTAAGAGCATGACAGTAATAGGCCCTTATGGGCAGAGTCAGGGCGTTCATCACCAACAAAGTATATCTAGTCTTTTTTAAAACATTTTTAACAATCCTTTGCTTAACATTCATAGTCTATATGAAAATTAATAACTAATCTGCAAATAGAACCAACTGGATGTTAACTCTGTTATCAACTGGACAGCTGTAAAACTGCCCAAATGTATTGTTTCCTGTATATATGACTTGAAGAACTCTAGGTCTGGTCACCTTTGGTCATCTGGAATTTTAGATTGTCCTTTCAAGATAGCCAGTGAAAATCTCAGTCCTAAAAGGAGATAGGAGCCATACTGAATGGCCTCCACTTCCAAAATCTGGCAAACAGAACAAAAAAAAACTTATTTCAAATTAAGTAAGCAGCTAAATAAATCAACCTTATACCCAGAATTTCCAAGGATTATTTGCAATGCGCGCACTACAAACCAGGCTAATATGGAACTTACAAAGATATTTTGTGATTCTATTCTTAATCCATGCTATTTCCTCAAGAGAAGAGTTGATATTTGGCTTTTATTTTACCTCAGGCACTACCATAGGTTGATGCAAGGTGTAAAACACGAAGTGAAAGATGTTTGCCAATTTTGTAAGGAATCTAATCAAAAAATCAGTCAAACTATATCTGAATCTTCCTGCTCTTCCATCCTTTCTACAGTACAGCACATACCATTCAGACTAGGTTTCTGCACAGCCTATTTTTTTGGACTTTTTTGCTCCTTGCAGACTTACAGTTTGTTATCTACGTATCATTAGAAAGCCAAGATCTGACAGTAACCTAACAGAGCAGAAGGAAAAACAACCATACATTCTGTGGGGGCATTACCTGAGATTCAGATCTGAAACTGTTAAATGTTCTTGTAAATAAGCTGGTAGAAAACATGCAATGTAGAATAATCCAGCGTGGTGTTACCGTCAATCTGGCAAGTAAGGAAGAATACCTCTTCATTAGTCATTATTCTGTATTCAGTGCTGTTGGTGCAAATCTCTGAAATGATTCATACAAATTTGTTAAAAATCTTCTTTCTTGATTTTTTATCTTGTTGTTCTTAAAGATGAAATCTAGAGAAAATCAATCTCATGCCTTTCTCAAAATTTTTATATTACTTAGCAGTAAGGACAACTCTTAGGCCCTCTGATTACAAGAGAGCACCTCTAGGCTTTATTTGCCATGACTAAGCTCACTGACAGTCCTCTTCAGCAGCACACTCACAGTCCATGGTTCCTGAGCCTTGTAAAGCTCAGGGCTGTTGGCGCGGGGGTCTCAGACACCACGGACACCATCAATGTGATCAAGCGGTGCCAGTTTATTCAGGGTTCCAAGCGCGCTTATATGCAAGATTTCCCTGAACAGGCGAGCGCTTCTTTACAAGAATTGGTTAAGACCCCGCGTCCACGCGTCTGACTATACAGTGTGATAGGCTAACTAGCAGTGTCCACGCGTCCTTACGTTTAACGACTGTCCCCCTCTTCCTGTTTGTCTCAACTGTTTTACTCCTTATCTGACCCTCGGCCTAATTCCTTATCCCTCAGTCAGTGGTCCTTCTGCCCTTTCACCTAGATCTGGCTTGCTTACAACATCGCCACTGGCCTTCAGAAATCCCGCACAGGGCGAGCAAGCCAAGCTACGCTGTAGCTGAGGCTTTCCGGCACTGCCTTGGGCCAGGACTCCTGATGGACCCACACTGCCACCAGCCCTGTCTCAGGCCTCGTTTCCTTTTGCTCTTGATGGGACTCCCCAGATGGGCACTAGATCTGGTACCCGGCTTGTGCTGCCTGGAAGTGCTGAAGGGCCCATCACCACCACTGCCCCACTCGGGCCACCCAGACTGGGCAGCCTATGGGGTGATCTTGATGGCTGCTCCTTCAGCCCCTGGCTCATCCACTGACAGCCCTGATCTCACACCCTGGTAATCCTCAGGAGAGGTCACCCCAACCTGCCAGCTCAGAGGATTCCTGAAAAAGAGGAACGGTATGCATGTTCAGGGGATTTTGGATTCAGTTCTAAGAAAAAGCAACATCTCTTTATGCATCAAAGCCAATACTTTAAAGAATGAGGGCAATTTAACTTCAAAATCCAAATAATCAGGAATCTTTCTTATCAGAAGAACATCTCCTTCTTCACGCTGTGCTTCCATAGTCATGGTGAGTACATTTGAAATATGCAGGAGAGTTCCTCAGATCTGGAACAAATTTACCTCCTAGGGTGAAACAGCACTATTTGTCAGCCACCAGGGAACACCACAATGGTGTCAATCTGTTCAGACTGTCACGGTGACTGAGATGATAGTGAGTAACTGTATTTGAATGAAGGCAGAAGGCATCATGTTTTGAAACTGATCTGATTTTTTGATTGCTGGACACCTCAAGAAACTGCTTAATCTTCCTTCCTTCCTTCCTTCCTTCCTTCCTTCCTTCCTTCCTTCCTTCCTTCCTTCCTTCCTTCCTTCCCTCCTTCCCTCCTTTCTTTCTTCCCTCCCTGTTTTCCTCCTACTCTCTCTGCCTCCTACCCCCTCTCCTTCCTTCCCTCCCTTCCTTCTGGTATGTTATAATAGTAATAATAGTGCCTGAGAAACATTTTTTGCATTGTAAATACATATATGTATATATGTGTGCATGTACATATACAGATATTTTTACATATCTATATAAGTATTTATAATACATTTACTTAGGTATGCATATGCATATCTATTTACAAGAGTATAAATGAGCAGTAATAATAATGCAAAATTAGACCTGAGAGAAGTATTTCCAGTGGATATCAAATTTCACAATGCTATGTTTGGCTGGCAAACTTGAAACCCAAGTCATCTGTGGAAAGTCTTTGAAGATGCCACAGCTTGCAAACATTCAGCAATAAACTAAATCCACTTTAAGTAAACCTGATTTATGATTTCACATTAGAAACATGTGAAAGCCACAGTTTTGAAGCTGAACCAGATTTACTTGTTTTGTCTGCATTTTCTTTGGAGCATTGAGCTTGTTACAGATCCAAACCAAAAAGCAGAAGGGTATGTGCCTGTGGATTTGACAATGGGGAAAACATTTCCATGGTCCCCTGGTGAACAGAGACTTTGCTGTTTTTCTTAGCACTTCTTTTTTTTTGATTTTGTTATTTTCTTCTTTTTTCTTCTGAGTCCTACTTGATCAGTTTGCCTAATATATAAGAGCAGTTAATTTAAGTCTGGGCAGAGAATGAACTCAAACTCTGCTCCAAACCAGCCCTTCAAAAAATTAGTGTACATATACATAGTGTACATATTATGTGCAAGTATGTACTTTCAACAACCTTCCTGTTTTATATTCCAAAACCATTTAAAATCCGTTAGAATAACTCCAAAAGAAAAGCTGTATCAAACCAAACAAGCTGTGCAAAACAAGTGAACATTTACAGAATGGTTCAGTCATATATAAACCAGTACAGTAACATTTAATAAAGTGAAGATTATGAAACAAAAGGGCAACACTGGGCAGTCAACAGATGGAGAGAGCAGCAGGAGAGGCAACATTAGCATTCTGCAAGTCAACTTGGCAACAGTAAGTTAATACCAGTAAGTCAATGGATCAACAGGCAACAGAAGGGCATTCAGCCTTTCAACAATACCTGACTGTACATTCATTTATTGTGGTTTAGAACTTTCTTTCCACCTTTCATATTTGTGTTAGGAATTAACATTTTAAAATTATTAGAAAAAAATAACATTTTTTTCCTGGGCTGCACAGAACTGTTTTGCAAACTTTCAAAGAGAACTTTGTCAGGACATCCCAGCAATAGCTCACATCGCAAATCATTTCTTGTATATAAAGACTTGACAGACAGTTCTGTTATAAAAATGCTGCAGATGATGGGATTTGTTATACTGTAACTCTACAGCTGCATAGTCTAGACATGCCTAAAAAAATATCCTGCTTTTAGGCAGTGACCTACTGCAACTCTGTATTAATGAACCTGGTACATTTGTAAACATGTTAGCTATCTAACTGGTAAATTCATTGTTTAGTGTTCTTCATACCTGTGCATGTAGCAAAAAGAGAGCTGTTATGGATGTTGGTGATGGTAGCATTTCTATTTTTCTCCTAACACACAATCATAACCTCTTGTGAAAGAATGAGAAAGTCTGACTAAAAGATGAAAGTTTTGGAGCGTAGCCTGCTTTTACCTTCTTAGCATGGAGGAGTGTGATATGAGGTGAGGGCCACAGAAGCACAGAAGCACTCCACTGCCCTCTGAAGCTGCTAAACATCCCCATCTTCCTTTAGTGTACAGGGCTCTGATGCCAAGTGCTTAAATCCTCTTGAAGAGACAACTGGCAGCAGAGGAGAGAAACAGGATCAAAGGAAAACATGTCAACTTTGTCATAAATCACATCTGGGGTCATGTAACCATGACCAAATCCAATCAAACTCTCTGAATTACTCAGAAGTTGCTGATGTGTACCAGTGATGTAACAGAAACACTAGTGTTTTCTTGTGAATGCTTTGCAACTCATTTTTTGGACAAAAAAGTATGTCTTTTAGCAATTATTTTAGCAAAAATTTCCTAAAATGAAGCAGTTAGAGCCATATTTTGTTTAATGCACTTGCTTATCACTGGCTGCTAGGGGAAGACATGCATACACATACACACACACACTTCAAAAAGGATAATTTTGTTATGAAGCTGAAGATGAGACAGGAAATTTTGAAAGTCACAGCTTCCCTGGTAACTGAACTTTGACACATTAGTTACCTTATATTTTAAGAGTACACATTTTACTCCCTGGAAGAGCCAAGTGAGATTGTAGCTCTTAAGAATACTCTGTTTTCAACCTCTACTCTTAAGAATACTCTGTTTTCAAACTCTAGTAACTGTCAATGAAGGATGGGCTTGCCTATTCATCTCTACTTCACAGCAAAAAGGCAGAGCTTATGAAATAGGAATTCAAATTTAGGCACTCTCAGTGCAACACTGAATTACACTCAAAGTTAAAATTGCTGATTTTTTTATTTATCTTTCTATGTACTTTTTACTATATAGATATATTCTATATAGCTATATATGTATACCTGCGTATTTATATACAAATGCACATATATTTATGTAAATCATCTCATGGAATTCTGGGTATATGTAGATATACATTTAATATATGCCTCTGCATGTGTATGTGTGTTCATCTGTCTGGTTGTGTAACATATGGTGTTTCTTAGACATCTTGAGATATCTTTCTTTGATGTCCTTATTTAGGACATCAAAATCTTGTCATTCTTTCTGAAAACTTTCTCATGGTTGTCCTAATGAGCAGCATCGGTGTGAGGAAGGAGAAGTGCTCATCAAGGAAAAACTATGTGAAAGCGCCTGTCATTTCTGTCATTTATTGAAACAGGAGAGGATAGTGCTGGTAAGAATTACAGCTATTGCATTAATAATAAGAAAGTGGCATAGGGATACATGTCAAGGCCAAGAAGAAGGATATTAAGAATATGCGGTCCTTTTTTTTGTGGTCCTCCGATCTCCTTTAATCTAGAAGATGATTTTTTAACCTATATATAATCAAAAGCTGATTTCTTCCACACTTTTATTGCTACTAATTCAATGCAATGTTGTCTCATTATTAGAAGCTACATTTTATGTTAAACAGGTGGTGTCTGTAAAAACAGAAAAATCTTGAGAAAAAAATAGTGGGTGACACTGTACCATGAAAATGAAACAGTCATGGCAAACACATCTTGTATGTGGGGAAATAAAATAATCCCATCCTCTTCATAACATATGGTAACTACATATGTGCATGCTACTGTACTGCAT
>NW_010585010.1:286090-298961 GCF_000705375.1 Tinamus guttatus | reverse complement strand
TTAAGGGGCAGGGTTCAAGATCTTTGTATTTCACCTACTACCATGCTATTTACTATATCAGTAGAAAAAGATTGTCTTTATTATGTTGAATCTCAAGAATTGCACTTATTTGACCATCTCCTCTAGAGAAACTTCTAAATAATCTTCAGCAAAATCAGAAAACTAAAGCAAAGAGTTAATCTGTCTTTCAGATGGAAATATAAAGTTATTTTGAGTGGTTTCAAATCTCTTCTTAAGTGATACTGAAAACAGGAAGGAAATGAAATGATGTTTTTTCTAACGTTACATATATATAATGTTGTATCAGCAATGTCCACGTTTCCTGTGGAGGTAAATTAAATGTACCTCCATTTACAGAGAGAAAAGAAGGCTGTATATTTTCTTGAGTCTCAGATTAGCCATTTTGCACTGTCAAATATGACAGAGCATAGCATAAAAACACAGTCAGAAATATGAAAAGTCAAGGACAGTAGAATTTTGAGAAAGGATGATATTCATAGCAACTATCAAGAACTGAGTATCTATTAGCAGCAGAACATCATGAAAGATTTTTGCACATAAAATAGATCCATTTTGCTACAGGATGTCAGCTAGATGGGTTTCAGATAAAACTTCTTTTCACCATTCTACTTATGGTCTTCTACTTTTGTTACCATTATCTCATGTACACACCAAGACTTCAGTGACACTTCCCTGTGATTCTGCAGATTCCAGCTGTGCAAAGCTTGTAGCTTTGCAATGACCAAGGGCTATGATATGGTCTGAGACGATTGCTGTTTATTATTGATACAGTACAATCTTAAGTGATTTTCTTTTCCGTTCAGATGATATTAGTGAAAATGATGGCAAAAAAAATAATAATAATAATAATAAATTGGTGAGGGGTTTTGGCGGCAAAAATGACAGAGGAAATTTTTTTTCATTTTTCTGCCATGGATGAAAGTTGTTGGCCTACCAGCTATGCCAGTACATTTGCTTATTAGACTATGATATTAACCAAAACAATAAAATGATCATACTTAACAATAACCCCCTCTTTGGCAGGTACTTCTGAGCCAATCTTCCTGCCAAATCTAATGTGTTATGTAACTACGCATGTAAAAGAACAAAACAGACATACCCCTATGAGAGGTTTTTCCATTTTGCAACAGCAATTAGGCATCCAATTACCATTTAGCCATTTTGAAAACTGCTCCCTAGTTACTCTTTTTCCCTGCCTGTAAATTCTGAAATATGACATTTCATTTTCTTCAACCATTTGTTTGCCTTGTGTGTTTAGACTGGCTGGACATTGGATTGGGCAAGATGTGTTTTGATGCTTTTGCAGGATACATAAGAATTCTGGGTCTGTGGTCTGGGTTGGAAAGTATAAATTACTCCAAGAAGTTGGTCATGTAATCGCACCTCCGATATGGTGACCATGTCCTCTGATATTCAGCATTTAGTGAGAAGTACTTTTTTATCTCACTCCCTCCTTGAGCTTTCTGTTTTGTTTTGTTTTGTTTTGCTTTGCTTTGTTTTGCTTTGTTTGCCACATCATCCATCACAGGCAGACATTGACGAGAAGAGGAGCAAAAAGGAAAAGAGCTTGTAAAATGAAAGCCTTTGTTACTCCAGGTGTGTTGTCATTTGCTGCTCAGCTCCATTCATGGCTGTTTTTATTTTTCATTGGTCTACTTACAAGAACATGTAGCTGAAAAAAAATACACAAAACAAAATTTAATAACTACTGAGGAGAGAAAAGAATAGAAAGAAAGTTTTATTTTCTGAGGGCATTGAAGCTGTCAGCTTAAAACACCAGTTGCCAGTTTGTTTTATTATTATTTGCTTTAAATTTATACATGGATGGGTGGGAGGAAAGGCAGCTTTTAATATTTGATCCTGCTATGCTCATTATTTTATAACCTTGAGTTTGGTCCAAGCTCAGTTGCTAGTGGAAAGAAAAGAATAATTGTTCCCACATCACAAGAAAGAGGAGGCTGCTCTCTGTCTGTTTCTATTCCCCCTCTGGTAGCTCTAATGCATTTCCTTCAGTGGTGAGAAGGTCAATCTCTCACAGAAAAATCTTTATTTCTTTTACTGTTTCTCCGTGTGTCATGATAAACTTAGCAAAGGAGTAGGGCATCCAGAATCCAGCCTTTGTGCCCAAAGAACTGTCAACCTCCAAAATTTTCAGTCTCAGTCTCCTAATCATTCTTCCTCAGGAAATACCTTTTGGTTTGTAGGTGTTTTTGCTATACCTGTTTGAGTACAGGATCAGAATGAATCCAAAAACAGAGCTCAATGCCTTTTAGAAGCAGCCTGATCCAGGGAAACTGGAGTGGTGTGTAAGGCTAAATCAGGCTATTTTCATACAGCAAGCAAAAGCAGGAGTATGTTTGTTTCAACACATTTTAAACACTGGTCTCCTACCCCATTTTCTACTTCAAACCACTTATATACTTGTCTTGCGCTGAGATTCAAATAAATTGGAATTCTGACTGACATGATTTATTCTTTGCTCAGATTGTCTGCAAATACATTCATTGATTGTAAATCAATGCAATTTCTCCTTGAGTTCCTTTATATTCCATCATGTATGTTGTCTCAGGGTGTGTTGGAAACTTCCTTAGTAAGCTGCAGTGAGAAGGATGTTCACTGCGCTTAATGTGGAGTGTGCTCATTAGAGCCTCTTCTGTAGTGGAGGGTGTTCTCCCCAGATTTTGAGCCATCTCTTTCCACATTAGTGTTTAAAGTTTTTTTTTTTTTTCATTTGTTTGCTTGTTTGTTTACTTGATAGACATGTTTTAACATTAGCTTTGGGTAAGAACATCATAAAATCATTACTAGCCAAGTTATCAGGTCAAAAATATATAAGTGGTAAATAACGTGAATAGGTTTCTGGTAAATACCTAAGGTCCCTAATAAAATGTGCAAATAATTGAATTATTTTTACATAGCCAGCTGCACAGAATATCATGAAGAAAAGAAGAGGTAGGCTGTATCTTCTGAGTTTTAGAAAGGAGTGATTTGGAAAAGGATTTGCACCTTCCTAGTAGGGAGGGCAGATGACCTGAACATCTAACTCCCATGTGGCTCCTACTGGGCAACACCAAATATCTTTACACCTTTGAGAAGAGATCAGATGAGATTCTTTCAGTATCCTTTCTGCAGCTTAAGTCTTTTCTGCAGCTTAAGTCTTTGGAACCAGTTTTAGCAGCAAAAAGAGGCCTCATGGCCTTGATTAGAATGAGAAGTTGGTTGGGGGTCCACAAGTTTTCAGACTTTGGGGCTCCCATCACTGGCACTGCCACAGTTGCACATCCCCATCGACAGATGGTTCAGGAACTTTAACAGCTCCTGAGCTCCGGAAATTACAGAGTATTTCACCTTTTGTGCTCTGCTCCCTCCCTACCTGGGGTTCAGCTGTGAAAGGTCACACTGAATGTGGAGCCCTGGAACATGCAGGCATGGGTCTGTCAAAGGCTGACGGAGTCATCAGTGGAAGCTTCATGGCAAACTCAGATGTAACATTTGGCATTTATCTAGTTCATTTCAGGGTATGACATTAACATGCAACTTTTTTTTTTTTTTTTTTTTTTTTTGAATCTGAGCCTGGCCACAGGAAAAGGAAAGAAAAAGCAAAAAGCATCTTATTCTTGTATCCCTGTGAATTCTATTAAAACCCCACACATTCCTTTTTAATTAAATTTTTAAAAGGCAAGAAGTATGAAGCAAAACTGCAGTTGTTCTGCTCAAATTGCTGTTTTTAATAATAATTCTGGGTATCTTTTTTACACACCTTTACAAGGAGGTGTATTACATTCTTCAGAAGCAGCTGGAAAACTAAGATTAAGCCTGAAATACCTGAGGATTAGCAAATACCTTACTGGAACTGGTAATTCTGCCCTTTAAAAACAGAACAATCTCTTGGCCTTTTCCAATGGAAGTGAAATGGCTTCCAAACATCTAGCTGTATCCTGTTTTTTGGCTGCTTTTTGACAACACACAGCATAAATTCTGCTCAGGGAATGATTGCTTGGATCAATGCCAAATTACCAGGTCATTTAAAATGATGCTGTGTGCTGTTGCACACTTACAATTATTTACACTACTTTTATAATTTCTTCAATCTGTTTTCTAACACAAACACAGTAGAGAACCATTTACTCCAGAATATCAGCATCTTTCCTTTATGTCCTTTTTTTGTGAAGAGAATATTATCAAGCATCAGTGTAGCTGTGGTGAGGCTTCAGAGGATGTCTCATTTACAATGCAAGCAGCTTGATTCCTTTTATTTGGAACACTGTATTTGTTCTTGTTAATTCCCTTCCCTTTCATTTTTCTCTTTTGAGTTCTGCCCATTCTGTTTTTTAACTAGCTTTCCAGGCTTCTGTTTTGAGGCCTGAGCATTTAGTAGTTCACATTTGGGAGCTGGTGAATGGCCCATTTTACTGGCTGAGGTACATAATGCTTGTAGTGGTACGGACAATTATGATTGATCAGAATTAACTGGTTCATGAGCCTTAGCAAATGTCAGTCAAAACTGCTGCACTTGCTTTAATGTCAGCTTAAGAATGTAAATAGATAGATAGATGGAAATAATTTTATAATCATTAGCTTTGCATAGGAGACACAAGGGGAATGGCTTGAGGAGAGAGCCGGAGAAGTTAAATGTGGAACTTTACTGCTTTTACTATGTTGTCTAATTGCCTAGCTGCACACCATCTGTTCCTCTTCCTTCCTTCAGGCAAAAGGGCATTACAGTGGAGCCAGGAGAAGGAAAGGGTAGAAATGGAATCCTATATGTACAGGAAACAGCAAGAAAAGCAATTATAAATGTCAGCAATCGAACACACATCTATTTTGGATTGTATATTACTGCAAGCAGAGAGCTACATCCCTCGCCCTCAGATGCTTTCTTTTCTGGGGAAAAACACACAGAACAGATCTTGCAGTCCCAGGTTCAGACTCCAGAGCTACAGGGTAAATCTGGCGCCGCTAAGCAGAGGAAGATCTTCCGTTGACTCCCAGGGGGTCACAAGTCTTCTCATGGGCTTTACTCCTGACTCTGCTGAGCAGTTCTCATAGGACTTTAAATGTATCATCCACGTTCACTGAAATTCCTTATAAAGCTTATAAAGCTTTCCTTCCTTAGGTACTTGCTGGCAGGAACACTTGGTGTTTGCCAGTGTCAGACAGGTCCTTCTATGGTCTCCTTCCTGAAGAGTCTCTTGCTCCCAGGTTACATCACTTTCTCTTTTCTTTATCCTCATACTCACTGCAGCTGCCCTCCTTCCTCCTCCCTTGGAGACCAGGAAAAGGACTTGAACCACCATCTCTCTGCTCTGAGGGGCTTATTTCACAGCAAAGAATCTGTATTTTTGCAGTACTCCCAATCTTGTCCATGCTGCAATCTCCTCTGCCTGTGCTGCTGGGCTTTAAAGCTACTGCAGGTGAGTGATGTAATGACCTGCAGATTTGTTTCTAATGAAATTACATTTGCAGATGTAATTTCTTATCTGCAGCTGGTTGAAAAGAAAACCTTGTTGAGGACATGCAGAGCTGTATGTTAGAACAGAACAAAACAGAAGTCTTGTGTGCTGGCCATGAACAGAAGCCTCCAACCACACTGGAACAGGATGAAGGTTCAGGAGGAAAAAGCTAGAGGCATTGAAGCACCTTGGTTAGTTTCAGCAGTGGTGGTCAGCTCCTCAAAACTGATCTGCAACATGCCCTTCGTCCCTTAGTTTCACCTGAAAGCACTCATGGGAAAATCTTTTATACAGATTCCAATACTTTGGTTTAATTCCGCATAAAACACTAAATAAGGCATTTGTAAAAAACCGTATTGCTCAGGGAAGATATTGTGAGTAATTGTCTTCACTGTTCTGCTAGGGCTGGATGCTGACCTGCGGCTGGGCTGGAGCTGAAGGTGCTGGACTGCCGAGCCAGCTACCTCCTGGCAGGCTCCACAGCCCCGGGATACTGAGAGCTCATCCAAAGGGCATCAGTCAAGAGAAACACCTTGTCTGTGCACCCTTCTGCTCTCCATCAGGAATGTGCTCCATTCCCCAAGGGCAGCAGGGAGGAGTGCTTTATGCTGAGCTCAAGTACAGTTGGAGGGCTCAGCACTGAGCCCCTGCTAACTCAAAACTTGGCAGCTGTATCTTCTCTCCCGTAGCTTCAATAAGTAGCATGACAAAATCTACACCATAGACCCACGGCAGGTTTCACAATTCTGCTCTTTTTCCCCTAATGAAAAACAAAGGTTATTTTGATTCCAAATGTGAATGACCTCCTTCTTGCTCAGATGGCTTAAGTATTCAAAACAAAGAGGAAAATAAGCAAAGCATCTCCAAACATTATCTTCCACTGAGACATTTTCTGTTGTAGAGTAATTTTGTACCTGCAGTATAAATATATATTTCAACATGTTAGAAATAGACTGCATGAAATTTACGTCCAATAGATATGTATAAATTTATATAAATATCTTTCACATGTCGTTATAACTGAAAGCCTACCTTAATTATATTTGTTTCTAATTTAATGATTTAGGTTCTGACTTTTTTAAAAAAATTTACTAAGTGTCAAGCAACTTTTTAAAATGGCATCACAGTATCTTATTCCTAAGTCATCTGCTTCACATTCTTCCCTGCTTGTAAACTGATTGTGAACTTTAATAAAATAATTATTGTTACTAAATTTCCTAGCAAGACAATTACAAATCTTACTTTGCAAAACTCTTCTTTAGAAGAAATAAGGTTTTTTTTTTCTGCTTGGCTATCAAGGAAAAGTGGTTCTTGAATTATGTAAAAGTATGTTATGAATCGCCTCTATAGATGTTCAGGATAAGCTACACACATATTCGTATACATGTGTATATAGAATGCATATAGATATAGACCATAACAAAAGAGGCTTATTTATAAATATTTTTCTTCTCTACGTATCTTTTTAGCTACAATATAAAGACCATACTGAGGACATAGCAATAAAAATTCCATAATTGACATGATATATCTTTTATGAGTGGTTTGCATAGTATATTTAACGGCCCGATAAAAAATGCCACAATGCCTGTGTTCAGGAAAGCTGATAGGCCCTGGAGATTCCGATAATCTAGATAAAGCTCAACTTTAAAACAAGCATTCTGACCCTTTACATTTCTCTTTGTGCTGCCTAGTTTTCTGTGGTTCATTCTGCTCTTTTCAGTCCCATGGAGCCCCCAACACAGCACTCCCTATGACTTGGCTATATCTAGGACCTGATATGGCAGAGAAGTTTCCATATCTCTGTACATTCCCAGAAGGCTTGGAGTTGACTGGTTTCCATACACCAAATGTCAGGGTTTTTGCCGCTGTGTTTTTCCCGTGAAGGTTTGCAGACAGAGGGAAACAAAATACAAACAGAGAGAAACTAAGTGTACCTTGTCTGAACTGAAGCAAATATTGTGGGTAAGAAAGACCACTGTCAGAGTAGGCTTGACATTCATTAGCTGACTCCAAATAAACTCTAGGTTATTTGTCATTCCCTGTATAGCCAAAAAAAAAAAAAAAAAAAAAAAAAAAAACCTCCAAGCAGTCACACTGTTGGCTTGCCAACAGGAGTTGCCCTGTAGCATACATGGGCAGACACTGTAAACACAGGATGGTGGCAGAGTGTGATACCTTTTTTTGGCACTGCAGAACTTCTGCCACTGCAGCCACGCCACTTCTGCTGTTCAGCCTACTTCTAAAGAGCTGGCTCAATCTCTGCTATAAAGTAGGTTATAATCTGCATTAGTCTACTGTGAAACAACATCCTAAATAGATGTATGCCCCCTAAGAGTCTTTGTAATCTTCACAAGTGTGTGACTTTGTTTATCTTCTTTCTTTAGGATACAGGTAAGAGCCTTAGTTCACCAACAGTTTTCTATAGCTCGCTGCCTTTATTTCCCTTCTGCTTCAGTTGATTGTCCATGTAAAATTCACCCAAACATTTGAACATCCTCTTCTAACCCTTGAATCGTTTGAACTGTGAACTCAATATTTTTGCAGCTTGCACTGCCCAGAAACAGAGTTCATTGTTCATTGAAATTTCTTGCTTTCCTTAGAACGTCTTTTTCTTTTTTCTTTTTCCTTTTTAATTCCATACTGGATGACTGTTATATTGCCTTTCTCTGTACCTGATGTGTGAACTTCAAGGGTATACATCTCCATTACTCGAAAATCTGAAAAAACATCCTAGTTGCTTTAACACACTAACATTGTATTGTAAATACCTAAAATAGATTACAACCCAATATTCTTAGAACATAACCCAGTACCTTCTGAAATATACCATATTGCTGTCAGAAAATTATTGATGTGATTTTAAAACTGGTGGGTGACAGAATAGTAATGGTTTGGGTCTTTCAGTGTTTCTTGCCTTTAAGAAGGAACCATAATGATCTCCTGTTCCACCCTCTTTTCCATTTTTCTCAGGCAGATTGTTTCTCATGAAACAGGCTTCAAAGTGTTGTTGGTACATAGGTTAAAGAGTGCAGGAACCAGACTTATCTAGACGTATACGTCCACAATTTGGACATACACATCTAAGCTCCTCTCCTAAAATCCCTTCTCAATTAGTGAAGTCATCAGAAGCACTTTTAGGGCTTGGTTGATCCAGCTTATTTTAGACACTTACTTTCGGATGAAATTAATCACATCCTGGACACCAGTGGTTAGGTTGATTAGGTTGTCGTAGATTAGACAGGAAACTCACAGTGAGTAACTGAGATTAGACATCTCCATTGGTCAGATGATTTGCATTCCAAGGGACAGAGAGTTTATTGCTCCCACAAATAAACTGATGAAATACAGTTTGTCCACTTTCCTGTTACAAGAACTTTTTCTTCTTATTGGCTCATCCATGTTAGATATGGTCTTGTAGAGATGGTTATTGAAGGCAGCTGACCACGTAACTTCTGAATTGACTGAACCCTCAGACTAAATAACATATTTTCTTCTTTCTGATGTACGCAGACACTTGTGAAATTGCAGTGTCTGAGCACAGGCTTATTTCATATTTATATATGTATATGATTTTAGCAAATTATCTGAAATACATATGTGCTTTTTTTTTTTTTTTTTTTTTTTTTTTTTTTTTTGCTAGTGTTAGTATAGGTAACTTTTCACACACATGAGAGTAAAGAGTTACTATTTTTAAGAGAACAAAGAAAAATTGTTTTCAGAGAAATAGCAAAAAGAAACCCTGGAGACATTTGCAGAAATTTGATAGTGATTCATCTCGTTACTGTTACCTTCCTTTAACAAAGGTGCATACTTTCTAAACAGCAGTATGGAAACATGAGTTTAAGTAAGTTATGCATAAGTTGAAAAATTCATAGATGGACTTTTCAGGAAATATATTTCTCTAAAACACACAAATATGCTTCTGATGAAGGGGGACCTGTGCAGTATGGAGAAGCAGCAGACAGGAGCCTCCTGGAGTCTGCTACAAACAATCACAGAGATCAATCCATGGGATGGACAAACTGTCTGGTGAGACAGGCTGGGGCAGGAAATATTAAGGGTTTTTTTTGCTTAATCATGAAGGTAGTCAAATACTGGCACCCAGAAAGGCTATGGGATCTCCATCCCCATAAGTGTTTCAGATCGTATTTGTCAAGTCCTTGAGTAACCTCATCTGACTTAGGTCCACTTTGGGCAGGGGGATGGACCAGGTAACTGGCAATGCTTGCTTCTAATCTGCATTTTTCCTTGACTTTATGATTCTATGATATTTTATTTTCTTACTAATTAGTCAACATAGTATGTGAGAGTTTAAGTGATATTTTTCAAATCCATAAATCTCTTTAAAGAGAGGAAGAAAAGAGAAAAAGCATGTTTAGAGTCCATGTATTTGACATACTCATTTTGTCTTGAATAAAACGCATGTTTTTTACTCAGTGTGCAATTCTAAAGGTTTGTAGATCAGAAGAGAAATCCATTTTCTTTTTCTTCCTTATAGATATTAAATATACACTACTCTAAATGCTACAAGTGCTACATAAGCTGAACAAGCGCAAGCAGATAAAATAACAAAACACCTTACTATCTGATCCCTGATTAGCTTAAGAATGGCTGCATCACACCTCTCATGTGAATGCATGCACATGCGTATCCTAGCTGTTTTGGCAAGAGTTAAGAAGAGTAAGGACATGACAAGAAATTGTCATCATCTAATGCATCTCTAAGGAGCTATTTTTTTTTTTAACAGAATTTTCAGTTTTCTAGATAGTATTCTTGTTAGGATGGTAACTTTCAGTCAAATGTTCAAGTGTGAGCTTCAGTCACTTTAGTGAAGAGTTCAAACTCTTCTCTGCAGGTTTGGCTGTAATATCATCCACAATACAGCTGCAAATAATACTAACCTGAAATACAGCACATAACTACTTTTATTTGTGAGATGCCTTTTTTTTTTTTTTTTTGTTAAACTAGACTTTTAATAAGTCTGTATAAATGCTTATTTCCAGTTTCTATTATAGCTGTTATGATATCTTCAGGTCCTAGGTATAAATGCATAGATTTATGAGAATCTTATCTATTGTAACTAGAAAGAGCTGGTTTCTGCTGTGGTTGCAGCCCATGGGAATTCAAACTGCTAACTCAATGAGAGCTGCCTGTAAAAGCTTATCTTGATGTTTTAAATGGAGAGGATATGATCATGTTGCCCAAACTGTCTCAGTTAGCCTGTTGATTTAAACTGATAACAGTGACTAAATTTGATAGCATATATTCATGATATTCATGGGCCGAATCCTGATGTTGACTTGATATATTTCTGTTCAAGTGAAATTCTGCTGCAATTAATGTGATTTTTTTCTGTAGGATGATTAGACTAAAGGATCTGAACAAGTAATTGAACTGACATCTTTCACAAGTTTAGTGTTTTTGTTCTGCTAGGTTTTTGCACATGGACGATATAAGTTCACTCAGATACTCTTTCAGGTATCAGTTAAATCTTTTCCTTTGTATTCTGCTTGGGTTTTTGGCTGTGTTATTATGAAGATCAGTGTCACCTAAACACCTCCTGCCCCTTTTCCTGCTCCCCGCAGAGACACAATAGCTAAATATTTGTCACAAATGTAGCAGGCAGTAACCATCTGAAGTGCAGAGTCTGTTCCTTATTTAGAAATAAGTGAGGGGAAACCACAGTGGAGTATGCATCTTCTCTCCCTCCTCATCATGTTGAGTTTGTTTTTAAGTACCATGCATTATTCTTCAGGAAGATATTATTGTACATTTAAAATAGTTCCATTAGTGTCAGGATAAATTACTGTGCAATGCTCTGATTTCCACTATACAGCACTGGTGCTCAAGATAGAAGTGATGACGCCCTTACACATCCTCTCCCAAGCTCCTTTCCTTTCTTCACATCTTATTTTCCTGTCCTTTTTGTTATTTTTTTATTTTGTCAAGGTTTCTTATATGGATGCTAACTAACTTGCTGGTGTCAAGAAGGGCCAGTTGAGAAGTCCTTAGGGAAAATATATTGCTGTTGGATGGCAAACATCTCGATGTTCTTTCTGTTTACTGACAGTAATGAGAAATGAAGGTCTACGTACTGCTCAGAAGATCTCTTTACTTCTCAGACTAATGAACATGTGCAAAGAAATCTGGAAAAAGATGGTTTGTATAGCATTTAATATGTTATACTTCTTTTTGGGGGTTTAATCCAAATAGTGTTTTAGTATACATGAAAATAAAGAACAAACTAAGGATATACAATAATATAGGAAAAAGCATTCCTTAAACCATATTTTCCCTTTAATCAAACTGCTTGCCTCTTCTGTGTTAAGACAGCTGAGGCAATAAGGTGCCAGAAGTAGAGAGACAAATTTCCATATCCCTCCTGCAGCTCTGAGCATGGTGGCTGGGGTACACTCCTAACTGTGGACATAGCAACAGCTCAGGAAACATGCTCTATGCCAATTAGAAAAAAAGATGGTGTGATTGCAGTGCTTGCATTCCCCACCTAGATTTAGCTGAGGCTTCTTTCAGGAAGCTGTAAAATTCATCGATGCTAATTACTTTAGCTAAATGGGTCAAAATCTCTCCCCTCTCTTTAGTCTCTCAACACAGCTGTGCAGGACCAGGCAGAGTTTAGTTCCTATTACTGGAAGATGGATTTCTTCTCTAGGAAATGACCAAGATACAGAGTGAAAAGAAGCCTAAAACTGATATTCAGATTTTTTTTTTTAGATTTATTTTCCACAGATTTCCTTAGCTTCAACTTCAATTTAGATGCTAATCTCACTGTTGCGTTTTTGGAGAGTGCATTGAAACCTGTGTGATTTGAAGCATAACATAAGGGTGCACTTACATTAAGCTCCTGTTACGGAGTGGATCATATCAACATATCCAGGTCTTAGCAAAGTGCTGCAGAAACATTTCACATGGCACTTTAAAGAGGGAGTCTAGACAGGTGAAGGGCCTAGTTTATTTTGCTTGAGCTCCAGTAATCTGCCACTCAAAAAAAAAAAAAAAAAGGAAAAAGGAATAAAAAAAACAAAATAAACAAAATGAATCAACAAAGTAAATCAGTTTCCACTCTAAAATGCAAGATAAAAGAGAAGAGCCTGCCAAGTATCAAAGAAGGTAAAATCTTACTTTTTAGAGAGATCAAAGTAAACTCAATTAATTCCAGTGTTTTCTGTAAGTTCTTCTGCATTTACAGCAACCTAAGTGGCAAATGGAATTAGTCAGGCTTTACATCAGTTGAACTGAGAGCAGATTTTTTCTTGGTATCATTGCAACAAGGTGGGCTGTCTTTGAGTGCAAAGAAAGAAACCTTCTATTGATAATATATCTTTTTCTTCCTTTCTTTTTCCTACCTCTCATACTAATCTTAAATTTCCTTGATT
>NW_010585010.1:225807-286054 GCF_000705375.1 Tinamus guttatus | reverse complement strand
ACTCTTTCCTTTTCTCCCTTGTTATATAAAAGATTTTCTGAAGCATGTTTCAATACCATTTTCAACTCGTACATTTGAAATTTATTTTTATAATCCTCCTACCTTTGCAGTAAGTTCCCACTATGCCAATATCTGCTGCCTCTCATCCATTATACCTTTTCTCTGTTTTAACCAAACCTTCTTTGTTCTTTTCCTTGAGCAACCATTCTATCCCACTGCGATCAGCTGTACTACACGTGTTCTTCCAATATGCTGCTTTTGCTAACTTCTCAATACTGCCATTATCTCAGCTTTCTCAACATTTTTTTTCACTAATTTTTTCATTGTATGCTAATCTATACTCTTTTAAGATTGTCTCAGTCTAACTACATCGACTTTCTGGCCACATTTTCCCTGGAAGGTCCACACTAGCAAGTACCATTTTCTTCTGGAATACCATTCTCAATATCATTTTTTTTCCAGAAATATCACCGACGCCAGCATAGATTATATGTCATAAATGAAAATAAAAATAATAATAATAAATCTTCCTATTAACCTTGTCTTATCTGGCTTATATAACAACCCAGTCTTTTGACAAGCACTACTAAGAAATTGCCAATGGAAGCTTAGTATTATTTGTAGAGAGGTTTATACAAAGTATGAGCAAACCTTTTCAAAGCAAGGGGAAGACAACAGTGCTTCCAAGCATAAGGAAAGAATCTGGACTTGAAAACCCTGGATCTCACTCTGATATGTGCTGCAGGCATGAAGCAGATGCAAACAACATGAAACCTTGAATGTCGTAAGAATGACTATTATTTCTAATTGGAAAGCATAGATTTGTAATTTGTAATTACAGAGCTGGGCAAGGATTTAAAAGCAGGAAGCTCTTCACAGACACACTGCTGGCTCCTTCTAGGACAATGCATTAATTGTTTTCCTTCTCTGGGCTTCCATTTTTCTATCTTCAAGAAGGATTCTGAATGTTTCCATGGTTAGGCTTAGATATTTGTAGCAAAATGGTTTGTATATAGAGCCTGTAGTAAGATCTGATCAGGCACATGCATTAGCATGTAGGGGAAAAGCCTATTGCTCACCTTAAGAAAAATTCATTTAACTTCTTCTGAGAGTGTATGTTGTTTTATTCAAGGCATAAACATAAACCATTTCACTAACTATTCTGTCATTGCAATGTATATCCATAGTCATCAAAATAGCAAAGGAAACTGCCACCATCCACTGCTGTCCTCACTTTAGCTACCTATAAATTATATTTTCACCTTTTATGCCACTTTAACTTTTCATTTGCCTGTGCTTTTGACTTTTTTTTCCCTGGGCAAAATTATTATCAACTTTTCTGTGCACATTGCTTTCACTACTGCAAAAGAAGAAAGACAGCTAAATTTAAAAGAAAATAACAACGATGTGGGGTCCTGAAAAGCAGGGGAATGACCAAACTTTGCTTTAGATAAGACTAATATTCTTTAAAAAGTCTCCATGTTTCCAAGTGATATGCAGAAAGCAAAATGGTAGCATAAGGCCATAACACAGTAGTGAACATGAGAAGGCATGTGCTTCAGTATATGTTCTCAGGCAGAGTTTGTACCCTGGCTCCATGAAGAGTTTGAATGTAGTCTGCAGCATTTCACGGAGGAGGCATGTTTTCACTACTACTGTAAACTAGAGTAACCCCTGGGATACCTTCAGCTAATGTAAATACCTGTCTGACGAACCAGACAAAGACATGATGATTTACAGAATGAACACAGAAAAACATGATGGGTTTGACTGCTTATTATACAGCATGCTTGCAGTGAGCATCAGAGAGAAGCTCCTAGTTTGTGCTATTTCAACCTTTAGTGATAGGTATGTGATTGGGAATCCTGCTCCTTCACTCACCTCGATGTATGTTTCCACAGCATAGGGTGCTGACACTGTGCTTTGACACAGCACAAAGGGACCAGACAGTTGCACTGTGTGCTAAGATGATTCCTTAGAAAGCTTTGGTTCAAGTCAGTAAATTCACCCAAATCGTTTGCCTGAGTCTTGCAATAAACTAACAGACATGACCCATACCACTGTATAAATTGTGAGCACAAGCTACTTTGCCTTTATCATTGTAATCACTGCAAGCAATCATGCCATCTTTTTCTAATAGATGATCTAGATCATCTAATATGCTTTTTTTCCCTGTAAAGTCTGGACTTTTTAAAAAAAAAATGCTTGCTATGTTTTCTGTGTGATTCATTTTATCTGTGCTTGGATTTGCCTAAATACAGACACAGCAAAAGGGACTATTCTCTTAGTGGTTTTGTCCTGTCTGTCTTCAAGCTTCACTGGAAAGAAGATGAGCCCATTTATGTGCATTTTTAAAACAAAGCCTTCATGTGTGTCAGAAAACCATGGATTATACAATATTTTAAAAAGCTATATAACCCAAACCAACAAACTCAAGAGACACTCATCAAGACCAAAACTATCTGAATAACTCCTGTAGGAAGGCACATAGAAGACAGGAATGCATTTCTCTAAGGAGAATTAGCTGCATTTAATAATGTTGTAAGGGGATACCCACTTTGGGTCGCTAAACTCTTGTGCTGAACCTCTAGGAAGCTCTATCTCCTGAGATTTCCCTTGGCCTGAAAGAAAGTTGCAGGAAAAGAATATTTACTAATGAACAGGAAACCTCTTGGATGCTTGATTTAGACAAATGTTCCAGGAAGTAAGCATGTAATAAGCACATTTTTGATACAGAAGGTTGTGGACCACACTGTATCTAACTTCTAAAAGCCCTCACATAGTTTTGGAAACAAAAAGCATGTCAGAGAATTGAGGTGAGGCCGCACTAGTAGCACTTTATAAAAATATCTTGACTCCAGAGGACACTAGCAGCCAGAATTGCCTCAGACAAGTGTGCATGAGAAAGAAATTTCTGTGCACGTTAACAACCTGAACCTGGCACAGGCCGGCAAACCAGTACAGTTGTGGTCTCTCTGTTTTCCATGAACATAACCAATCACTGGTGCTACCTGGGCCTGCTTATGTCCTCTTCTCTTGGGCATGTACTAAAGATCCCAAAAGGGTACAAGGCCTTGGCATGCAGTTTCCCTAACGGTGTCGGAAAAAAGCCTTCTGCAGAGCTCTCATGTCGCTTCTTCATTTCCTTCATCCTGGTGTCCCATTTGTCAGGTAGACATTAAATAAAGGTATTTAATTTCTTCATGTATTTATTGCTGATAATAGAGATGAGGCAATTTTATTGAATTTTGGAGATGCATAGATCCTTCTAATGTCTTTAAATAAAGGAAAAGGCAAAAAAATATATACATTTTAAACTATGTGTTAGGAACAGTGTACACTACCTGCTTCATTCTTCCACTATTCAAAGATCTCATTAATGCTGGTATAATCATCTGCAGCTAAAAAATAGTACCACTAACAAATTTTGCTGCAAAACTTTTAGCAGCAAGCAAAAAAGCAAGATAGCCTCTGCTCAGTATAACCACATGAAGCTGGGCTGCACATGCTCAACAGCAGAGTAATTGATTTACAGCTTGGTTTTGCTGCTCTGGACTATGCTATTTGTGCTTTTTGTTCTTATTCAAGGTAGCATTGCACTTAATTAGCTGTCTCCTTTACAAGGAAGATGGAAGTTGCAAGTCTGCCTGATTGCTTTGTGACATTCCCATTTGATGATCCAAACTTCTATGAAATTGATCTTCATTAAATCAAAAGTCCTTTTCTGTTACGTTGTTATACATCCACTCCCAACCCTGCAAGTATTTTTGTTTGAGGTTGCTTTTATTTCATGTTAATGCACTGTGAACATCAGAGTGGTCCTTCCATCTGACAGTATTTTTGACAAAGTTTAATTTTTTTCATTCATGAATTCTTGGCAGTTGATTAAACATCCCAAAGGAAAGGAGGCAGGTAAAAGTGAAGAGGGTTAGAAGATGAGATATGGAAATTCTGACACTCATGTTTATTTCGCAGATTAATTATTGCAAGTAATTTGACTTCCAAGGCTTTAGGAGGTCAGCTGTATTTGCTGCAATTTATTTAGAATGTAGCTGCCAGAATTCAAGCAGGGACTAGCCCTGCCTACTTCTACTCTCAAATATTTCTGTTGCTCTTGATAAATATTTTAACACAAAGTCCTGAAGCCTATTTAAAATAACCCTTTCATGGAGGTGCTACTTTTTTCTCTTATCTGACATGATTACTGAAACACCCCTTAAGTGGCTGTCCAAATAATTATGTTGAGAAAAATTGTTGCTTGATATTTAAGCATCATAGAATACTTGAGGTTGGAAGGGACTTCAGGAGATCATTTGCTCAGCGCAGGACCAGCGGCAGCAGGTTGCTCAGGGACATGGCCAGTTAGGGTTTAAATATCTCCAAGCTTGTAAGAAGCACAACCTCTCTGGGCAAGCTGTTCTAAGGGTTGGCCCCACCATCATAATAAAAAACATTGCTCTGTTTAAATGGAATTTATTGTATTTCTGTGTGTGCTCATTGCTTGCAAGAGTCTGCATCCATCTTCCTTAACTACATGTTTCAGAAGACATACATATTCACACACAATACATACTGCACTGAGCATAGCTATCACACTATAAAAAAAAGGCAAAACAAACAAAAAAAAAAACAGAACTGAGTTTACATTGGAGAATCCATGAACTTTAAATGCTTAATATAACTTGTAGCCCCCTTTTCATGTGTAGTTAAAAGAAAATATTTTATTAGGGTTTTGAGATATGATTCTAACCCAGCACATAAACACAATTGACTTTAATCTGTCTAGTCCCTGGTATATTTCATATTATATTTAATAATTTAAATGGTGACCTTTGAAAAAGGATATTGAGAGACCTAGAAAGGAAGACATTTAGCAGTTAGAAAAGTCAAGATTGCAGAATGTTATGATTCTTTTTAGGTGGACACTCCGTAAATCTCAGAAAAAAATCACCTTTTTGCCTGTCCTAGTCTAGCATAGACAAAACCTGGAGATTATGGACAGCAGTGGGAGTCTGTAAATGGTAAATATTTATTCTACACCATCCAAAGGCTTCCAACTCACCTAGTAAAAATCTTGTTCATGTTGTGTCCTTTCCCTTCTCCCAATTTCAGGAAGCACTCTGAGGGCCTGTAGTGATCTTTCCCAAAGAACAATTATAAGATCTTCCAAAAAGTAGATCTAGGAGAGAGAAAAAAAAAAGTCTGATGGGACTTGGAAAATCCTCTTCTGTGTGAAAGTTTGTTGGGGGAATGCTTGCTCTGCTTGGTGTGGTGTCCTCATGAGACGGCTCTGTCCTTAGGACAGCAGAAGCTGCCAGACTACCCTAACCAGAGTAGATTATCCACAGCACACCTAACACAGCTCTTCTGATTCCTGGGCCTACCCAGCACTCTTGCTCTTAAGGCACAGAAAATAACTGTTCAGTGCCTAAACTCAGTGCCGTTTCTGGCCCTTGAATTCACACGCAGAAGGAAACAGCACAAGGTCATCTGGGGTCATTTTCCAAAGCCCTGGGAATCTGCTCACGTTCACATTTTCTGTAGAAGGAAGGGGCAGCAGATTAAGCACACTGCCCTTGCGGCACTCCATCACAGTGCAGGGAGGCTTTTCAGCCCTCAGCAGTAACGCACAAAGAGGGAAATAAAAATCTTGGGTTTGAATGGGAAGATGAGGGCAAAGAAAGCAGCTGCCAGAATTGAGCCCAAAGGCAGGAGGTCTGCTAGTGACAGAAGGTAGTTACCAAAAGCACTGCTGGAAGGAGAGAGCATATGCAATATTTATTTGCGGCTTAACAGTTTTTATATCTGCTCCTTACAACCTGCCCGTGATGAAGGTTCCTTTGGATATGGCCTTAATGATGCCTGCCCAACTACATCGTTTTGGTTGCACATGAAGAGCCTGGTAAACGAAAATCCTTCTTAGTAAGAGAACAGTACCTGACATCCAGTTAATCTTCAATATCAGAAAAAATGCAGGCAAAATCACTGGTGCTCTTTAAGAGTACTATGGAAATACCCAGACACCAGATTTACTGTTAGGGAACTGATTATAGGCCAAATAAAGTGCTGTTTCTTGCCTCTCTGCTGTGTAAAGCATGGTCATCATTCATCGCATAAAATTGTGCTTAAGGTACCAGCATAGCTAGCATGCTATTTGCTAGTTTAGTTTTATCCAGACTTCCCAAATCAATCTTTCAATTACCTCCTTTCCTGTGAGGAATCTCAAATCAACATTACAAAGAAGAATAAGCAAAAGTAATTGGGAGTTGATGGAACTGAGAAAATAATAGTGCTAACATAGGAAATAACAATGTCATTTCATCTTTAATTTATCGCTTCTCCAATGTGCTTCAGCGACAGCCTTTCTTACCGATCCCACTCCAGAAATGCTTTATCTAAGTGGTGGACATGACAACTATTTAAAGCTTGCAAAACTCAACATGAATTCTCAGTGGGAATTCAGAATTGCTTTGTGATTCAAATGACAGGTATATTTCACATTGACAGAATGTAATTTCATTGTCTGGAATTTGGCCAAGATATCAGGGTCATGCTCTTATTCTTACAAAAAGAGTCTTGGGATTTTTAATCAGCTCAAGCAGTTGGGAGCTTAGTTTTATTCCTGCATTAAATTTAAACTCTTCCCCTAGGACCCTAAGACAATGCCAAAGCACCCAGTTGGCAAATACTCAGATGGACAAGCTTTGCATCTCAATCTAACACTTCCTCCACTTGCTGAATTTTCACACATGGTGCTATTTCCTATCTTTGCTGGGAGTGACCATACTCTGTATATGAAATCTGTGAAACCAACCCAGTGTACCTGCGAGCAGAGGAAACACATGAAGATTTCTCCATTTACCCTACATAAATAAACCTTCCTTTCACACAGAGAAATTTTGTTAGCCAGAGTCTCAAAATAAAAGCTCTACACTCCCAATTTGGCTAATCAGTGCTAGCACAAACAAAGCAGAAATGCAGTCAGACACAGCAGAACTAAGAAGCACATGCAATATATGCTGACAAATAGCACATCGTATCTTAGGGCAAAGAATAAAAAGAGGAAATATTTGTCAAATGGAGAGGATCTTCAGCATACTGATCAAGAGCCCTTTTTGCAGTAATACAGAGAAAGGCCCCCAAGCCTTCAGCAAATTGTGCAGCTGTACGATGAAGGGAAACAGAAGGGTGGGTTGTACTGCTGGAGGAATACATTATCAATCAAAGCAAGGGCAAATCCAGGACACCTTCTAGGGAAAAACAAGAGCAGAGCAAACTCCCCTAAGAGCAGAGCAAACTCCCCTCCCTTTTCTTCAAGCTCCCCGCCTCCTTCACTCATGAAATCCTTTATAAAAACCTTCATTTTAGGGCCTGTCCGTTCTTCCTGGCAGCAGTGGAGATCAGCCCATGTTCACACTCAGCTTTGGTGGTAGCTAAGAAGAGAGATCTGAATTTGGGAGTGTTTATTGGCCAGCCCTCTGAGGTACTGAGGGGGATTGGAGAACAATTTTGTTATGTTTTGAAAGGTGTTAAACTAAGCTAATTTTGAAACTAGACAAGAAAATAATGCAAATTTGGTTCTACCAACAAAGTCCCATTTAAAACATAGTATTCAACAAGGACAGCACTATTTAGGTACATCTTCCATTCAGTAATAGCACTGGATCGTGTTAGTAGCTAACTTCCTGGTAAGACTGGAATACTTTGATGTGACTTAATTCAAAAGCTTAAAGAAAGAGTTGACTTTGATCCAAGCAAAAGCTCCTTATTATGAAGAGCATTAAAAACTCCCAGGGGGATGTCTATGATGTGTGAGACAACCAAGGATGAATGGTTTATGTATGAAAAGTAGTAAATCTAAACATGCAGTTACTGGGAAGGTCATAGGGAAAACGACATGAATAATATCTGAACGAGCAAAAGAAGATGCTGGTAAATCTAGGTAAACATAATAAAGGAAATAATATATACCTCAAGACCAGCAACTCTGTCCCTAGGATCTGCTAATTTTTAACAGCGAATGTGCTTAAACCTTAAGCTTTCAAAAGAAAACCCCAGACAAGACTCACAGCCTCACAGTGGTTATTAAGTTACCACAGTGACATATGGCACATAAATGGGCTATTTTCCATGCTCTGCAGAATTGCTTTGAGGAAGGAGGCTGAGCAGGTGAAAAGGAAACTCAGTGCTAGCACTTCTTAGCTTATGATGAGCAAAGAGGCAACTTTCCTTCCCCTGCAGGGTACGGAGGTGACCCTTGACTGACAGTGGCTTGAAGAAACCAAGAACACAGGATGAGGGAGATGGATTTAAAATGTTGTTCTCAAGCCAGGCAGTAGCAGTTTGTGCTGAAGAGAGATGGAGAGAATGAATCACACAGTAAGATCTCTTCCCTCGATATATCAAAAGATCCTCCTTTCTAATATACATTAAGTTGGTAAAAGATAGGTACTGAAATATACATCTCGCTCACAATTTCATGCCTGGTCTCCCTTGGTGCATATGAGGTAACAGCAGGATCTTCTCCAATGGCTCAAATGTTAGTTCCCAGCTGTTACAGGTCTTCATCCACAGAGGAAAGTAGGGAGCCCTTGTATACGAGATTGTCTTGTTCCTAGTTCTTCAACATTTTTTAAGTCAGGTCTGTGAGAGGTGATCTTACAGCGTTTGGAGCAGTAGTACAATTGGCAATGCAAAGAACTATCTGCTGAGCTGTCTTTACATTGTAAACAGCTATCGTGTTTTTTGTTTGTTTGTTTTTGTTTTGTTTTTGTTTTTTTCTTCATTGCTCAATGGAATGCAGGGAGTATCTTTCATTTCCTCTTTTTGACCAACTTTCTGCCAAGCTCCCTAAATAGCTATATTCCAGGTCATAATGCTGTTTAGCACTTCAGTATAAGCGGTCAGTCACTGTAATAACATTAACTGTGACAAATTCTCATAGTATTAGTAGATATAATACTGTGTACAATTCCACAGGAATTACCATTTGTCTTGCTGATTGACACCTTTGAAATTCTCTGTACCATGCATTTTCCATGTGCCCTGATAAGCTCTGTATATCTATATATACAAATATATAGAAAAGCTTCTCTGTCGAAAAAGAAACAGACATGCACACTAAACATAAAAACACACATCAGCATAAGTTCACACACACACATACACACACAGAGTCACAGAGGAAGGGAAAAAAAGGATGGTTAGTGTTGCTTTATTTTTCATTCCCATAAATGATTATATTGTGCTGTCATACACAATAATGGGCTTAGGCTGCTGTCTACTTCTCCAAGATCCCTTTATGAATCAAAGGAAAAAAGGGGACAAGCACAAAAATGCCACAGTCCTTTGGCAGCTTTTGCTACCCACCCGGTTTTTTTTACTCAGAGAGTAACAACATGCCCAGAAATGAACTGCTGTTTCCTCTCTCTCAATCCCCTCCACAGCCTGCTCTTCTCTCTGCAGTATCAAATACGAGCGGTCTCTTCTCACCTTCAATGTATCTTGTAGTCTCCTACACCTTATCAATCACCCCTCATTCAGGCTGGTTCCAACATCTAACTGGCCTGTGTCTCACCCTGATGTCACTTGTGCTACATTTTAAAATATTTTTTTTCCTACTCTTTTTCCATGCTACTGGGGGGAAGGTTTTCCTCAGATGTCTGCAACATAGCTTCCTTATCACCCTTGAAGTATCCTCATCAGACATGGATTTGAGACTTCCTTATCTTTTGCCACAAAAAAGAACAGAAATTAACACTTTGCACTGCAGTTGTGCTGAGACTGCAGCCCCTCATGCTCATTGTACCACTGCTTCCTTGTATTCCCTCATCTGACTATATCCGTTCAGTGCATTACAAGTCCTTTGAGACATGAGCAATTTCTTTGGTTTTCATTTGAACAATATCTGAAACAACAGAGCTTCATTCTATGACAGCAGGCCGATACAAACAAGCAAATAAATAATAACAGTTTATGAGATGAGAGAATTTCTTTGTCATCCTGTCATACCTGTGATATGTGTAAGACATGAGTACTGAATGTCACAAAGAGAAAAAAATGTCAGCAAAATAGTATTCCTTTTCTATTAAATCTCTTTGTGTATGCCTTCCCTCGCCTTCCCTTCCCTTCCCTTCCCTTCCCTTCCCTTCCCTTCCCTTCCCTTCCCTTCCCTTGCCTTCCCTTCCCTTCCCTTCCCTTCCCTTCCTCCCTCCTCCTCTCTTCTCTCACAATCCCTGAGGTCTAATAAGGTACTCTAACATGTGCTCATGTTAAACATTTCCTTAGGTGACAGCACTGAGATCTCAAGATTTTACCAACCAACATTTCTTCCTATTTCTGGAAGGATTCCCTTGCCTTCCCTTCCCTTGCCTTCCCTTCCCTTCCCTTCTCTTCCCTTGCCTTCCCTTCCCTTCCCTTGCCTTCCCTTCCCTTCCCTTTCCTCTGGATATTGTAGGATTTTCTGCTATTTCTTTGTGGAATGACCTGCATCCCGAGAAGGGTAAAGGTGGAGTGGTAACTGGGCTTGTAATACATACAGGGAATATAGAAAATAGCACAGACACTTCAGAATAGAACTGAACTAGTATGAATTCACTAATTTGTATTTTATCCCATTCATCTCCTTCGCTAATAGGCATACTAATGCTAAGGTGGAAGTAAAAAAGAGCAATTTCTGCTACAGGAATTATAGATGCTTTAAGAATGCATTTCCTTTGACAAATTCAAACCAGCGATTAATATATGGTAATTTCAGTTACTTAACCATTGTCAATATTTGGAAGCTTCTCTTATAGATTTGTGATTAACTTCTAATTATAGACTAATTACACTGTTCATTGTAATAGAGGATCTTGTGGGTTGACAGAGAATCTATAAATGATGCCCAGGAGACAGCAGCAGGTTTAATACATTGCAGTCCTGCCATGTCTTTTTACTAACCAAGAAAGCCTCAGGACACCTACTGCTGGATTTTGGGAGCTATTCTTACCACCATTAAAGACCTGAGAAAGGATTTCAGCTGCCTGCAAATGATATGGGTGAATTTTCTGATTCCTTCAAGTTTAAGCAAGGTGATAAGAAAAAAGAAAAAGAAAAAAAAAAAAAAAAGAAAGTGGTAGGGGGCTACAGTGACAGGTAGCAGTAGCACAAGTGAACTGCTGAATTGTGTGGTAGGAACATCTCTGCTTAAAAGAAAAAGAGGTTGTCATTCGCCCTATTTTCTCTCTTAAAATAAAGCTGAGGCTTCAAAAGAATTGGAGAGCTGTTATCTCTAGAAAGGGTGGGATTCAATCATATTTTTATACTATTTTTTACTTTCTTACCTGCTACTTTAGTCATTTTAACTTATCTTCTGATATGTTCTCTTTTATTTTGTATGTATTTCCATACTCTCTATTTCCCTAGGAAGTTTTGCTCTAAAACTTATATTTTGTTTCATGTTTCAATTAGCCTCCTATAAGTACTGTTACTGTAGTATCTCGCACTCTTATTGGATCAGAATGCAAAATCATCATTCTGCACTGGTGAAGAGTTCACCATTTTCAGCCGTGCACATGTTTTGTTCCTTTTCTATATTTGCAAAATATGAGTGTGAGTACATTCCTCTTCAGACTAGAAAGTATTTCTAGTCATTTGTAATGGTGTAATGGCAAAGACAGCAAAAGAAAATGCAGATAATCATCTTTGAAAGGGGGACATCCAGCAGAAATCAAACAGATACCCAGCAGAGCATAACAGGCTCAGGCAAAGCATCATACTGACTAGGTAATAGCTATGGACCAGCTGTAATAACAGCTTCCATAGGCTAGTGTGCACACACACTGGGACAATGATAAGGAATACATGGAAATTAAGGATTTGTGGGTCATATCTACATCTGTCTTAGGGGGAAAAAAAAGGACAATCAGACTAAGAAAAAAAAAAATGTAAACACAAAGCAGAATCCTACTCTCCATGGCCTGATATGAAAATTATATGGTTCCCACAGGCCAAATTCCACCCATTTGTGGTGGCAAAATTAGACATTATACAAACAAGTTAAGAGGAAAAAGAGCAAGTTAAGGATCATATAAAGAGCCTTGGTCTGAGGAGCCCTGCCCAGCAGGGTATGAATATGCCAGTCTGTTGCAGGAAGAAGTCCCCATCTCTGCAAGCCCTCCCCATCACTGATTTAGATCAGGGCTGCACCTTGGCCACCGATTTAATGTAAAGGGAGCAAATGTCATGGGGACTCTCTTCTGAGCCTGGCAAAGCTCTGATCTGTGAGTTTTCAAGAAATCTTGTATCTGCTTGGCTGATCACTTTGAGACTTTGACACTTGACTTGTCTCTGCAGGATAAAGAACAAAAGCCCACCTCTTCTTGACAGAGAAAAATGCTGTAATGCTTGTCTTGTCTGAGGTGTCACTAACATTGCTAAAATTTGAAGGTGCGGAGATATATCTGATTCACAGTTTCCTTTCTTCTGTGCTTTGATCACCAACAAAGCACAAGCAATCCACTCCTCTCTGGTACATTACTCTTTAAAAAAAAAAAAAAAAGCAGATGCTGCTGTTATCAGTCACATTCAACTTAGATTAGTATTGTCTCCTTCTTTCTTTTCTCCAGATGTCAAGACTAATGGCTAAATGTGTTTTCGGGAAAAGAAAAAACATGCATGACAGAAGACTGGTTCTAATGTGGGAAACAGTGCTTGCAGGCTCCTGGGAGAAGGAACAGACTGTGACCCCCTTCGCTTTGAATACTTTGCTTCCTTTGAAGTTACACACTCTAATAAAGCATATCTAATAACAATGTTTGCTAAACTTGGCTCTGCCTGGGATGTGAGGTCCCAGGAGACTTCCAGGCCTGACCACTGCTCTCTGCTCAGCCAACTTTGGAGTTTCAGGTTGTGTACAGCACAAGAGGATTCAGGCAGTAAAAGTCCTTCACTCATGCAAGAATAGGGAAGAGAAGCTGGCAAAAGAGTTTCGTTCTAAATACTCTGCCTGGCAGCTTTCTCTTTTGTCAAATTATGCCCTATTGGTAGGGCTTTTTGACTCCTTCATCCCATATCATTGACTACTGTCACACCAACTCAATCATTCAATAATCAAATAACCATTGAACATTGAGGAAAAAGCTCAAAAGTAACCATGAAAGAAATGTATGAGAAAACATATAAGAAGAATTATAGGAAACAAAAGAAAAAAAAAAAGAACCTTTTTCTGGGGAGTAAAGAACAACATGAATACTTTGGGGAGCAGGAGAAATCTAACTGTTTAAGCAGTAAGGATAAATATCTTATGGTAAGGCAAAAGTTTTAATGGTAAAAAAAAAAAAGAGAGAGCTTTTCTTGATTTTTGTGTGTTTTTGTAATGTCCATAAAGTGTCTAAAGTGGAGGTACTATTAAAAGCTATTGTAGGCCCAAAGGTGTTATCACAGAGGGATTTGGAGCAGGGCAGGCAGAAGAGCAGAACTTAGGACACATAAAGCCTCCAATATATTTACTAAGTGTGATGAGTATAAGGGGCGGAAAGTGATTTCTGCTCAGTCATATAGCCATATACAGACAGGTCTACTCTCATAGACAATTCACAACACCCAACATCCACTCACAGCTACCAACACCACCACTCCAGCCATGACCAGTAACAGGACTTGAGGGACCAGGACACAGGCTCCAGGTTCTTTGCGCATCTGTGTCCATCTGGCCACCTGGCATCTCCATGAGTGACTGCACCTTAAGGCTTAGTGTTCTATATGTTGCTGTGTGTTCCTCTGTTTGCTCTCCAAGGACACTGCTGTTTTTACTGTTTTTTACTCTCTAACTCAAGCGGTCAGTACAAGCCACCAACAGCCTCACAGGCAACATCATCCCAAGCCAGTTTCAGCAACTTTCTACATAAATACAGTCTATTTTTATTGCCACCTGGGTCGTTGCTTGTTCCAAAGGTTGAAGCCTGCAAGGTTATAAAGCTGTTTATGTCTGATTGGCTTTCTTGTTCATCCCAGGTCTACCTGACCCTTAAAATGAGGCAGATGTAGTCTAGAGTTTATGTGAGATCCCCTCATAAGAATTATCTGCACCATCCTTATTTACCCTACACTTACTAAAATCATCTAATGAGTTATAGTCGGGCAGATATAGTCAAGGTCTCACTTGTCTGAGTAGGGCTTTCATTTAGGCAGATTTCACCCTGGAACAGATGTCCATAGCCTTTTAAAAATCACTCCCATTTATGAATACCTCATATTCCAGACATCTCCTCCTCTGAGGTTATTTCACCATCCCACTAGCTATGCAGATTACTCTCTATTTAGAGGGGTTATGAACTGTCACTTGGCACTTGCCCATTCAGCTTTGGCTCAGAGGCAGTTTGCCAAAGCTATGGGAAATCAGATGGGATCTGATTCAAACTACAGACACTCAGCTGAGATTGAGTGCTGCACCTGTGACATGACATAACCTGTGAGGGTTAACCCAGAGAGTAACTAAAACATAAATCCATCTATAAAATGTCTCCAGAGTTAAACAGACTGACTGTCTGAAGTTGCAGAGCATTTGAAAGTGTGAGAACCAGGTGGCTTAGCACATGTATGCAAGACAAAGAACACGATTTCAACACTCTTAGATCTTATTCTTTCAGGAGTTTGCAAAATATCTGTTCTTCTAACAAACTGTTCAGAACTCCCATTGACCATTCATCTGTCATCTGTCTAAAATTGCAGAATTTCAGCTTTCAGTCTTTGCTAGGCATTGCATCTGATAAGAAGAACTGTTGATTCTTCCGTCATAAGTGACCACTTCTTTTAAGCATCACAGAACCGCAGAATGGTTGAGGTTGAAAGGCACCACTGTAGGTCGTAATGTCCAAACCACTCTGGTCAAGAGGGATCTCCTAGGGCATATTGCACAGCAAAACACCCAGACGGGTTTTGAATATCTCCAGAGCAGACTTTTTTCCAGGTGTTTTCAGGCAACATGTGCCTCTCCTCTGTCACCCTCACAGGCATGAAGTTTTTCCTCATGTTCAGATGAACTTTCATGTGCTTCAGATTGTGCATGTTGCTTCCCATCTTATCACTGGGTTCCACTGAGAAGAGTCTAGTCCCGTCCTCTCTACAGCCTACCTTCAGGTACTTGTACACATGATAAGATCTCTCCTCAGCCTTCTCTTCTGCAGACTGAACAGGCCCAACTCTATTAGCCTTTCCTCACAGGAGAGATACTTCATGACTTTCAATGTCTTAGTAGCCCTACGTTGGACCCTCTCTAGAATTTCCATGTCTATCCCTCCAGATGTGGCCTCACCAGGGCTTAGTAGGGGGGAGGATCACCTGCTGGCAGTACTCTGCCTGATGCACCCCAAGAGACAACTGGCTTTCCTGGCCACAAGGGCACGTTGCTGGCTCATGGTCCGTCTGTAATCCAATAGGGCCTCTAGGTCCTTCCCTGCAGAGCTGCTTTCCAGGAGCTCAGCTCCCAGTATTAAGAAATCTGGCATTTAGAGCTGTCATTTACATAATGTGCTCTCTTTTCAGACTAAGCAAATGAATCTGCAGACACCCACGGAAATGCCTGTTGCACATGACTGTGCAAGACTCTGAAAGACCTATGCTTACCTGATGATTTCCTTTCTTTTGTAAATCTGATCTAGTTTCATTCCCATGTTTAAACACAGGCCTTATTGGCAACTGTTTGAAAAGCCATTTTCCAAACGGATCATAATGCACTTGTCACCATACAGCATGTAAAATCCATGCCTGTAGAGAAGAAGCAAAACTTTGAATGTTTGGTTCTGGAATTCTTTGCAAGGACATATATCAGTCTCAGTACACAGGAGAACTCTCTTGTCTGATATATTGTATATCAGGTTAGGGAGACACCAGTGACTAAATAAAATAAATAAATAAATGAAAAAAAAATAAACAAAAAGGCAGCCAGGGATAATTTTCATGGCTAATCACAAATGTATTCAAAAATATTTTTCCTGTGAATATTCACATCTGAGGAGACAGCCGTGTCTCATGAGCAGTGATTCACAGAGTTATGATGGGAAGATGCAGTTGTCGACACTAGAATCAGCAATAATAAATGAACTGTGGACCAGTAGGACAAAAACAGAACATTAATGAAACGTACGAATGATACCACAAAAATTTTTAAACACCAAAACTATGGAAAAAAAATCATGTCATTGTGCTTGATAGACCTCTCTGGATTTTTCACCCATTGATTTGTTTAAATGTTTAAATGTTTTAGACCCAGTAGGGATCCTAAGCAGCCACAGCAACCTCTGACAGTCAAGTGTTTAGTGTGAGAACCTCCTGAAAGGGGGAAAATGTGCTCCTTTTGTAGATTTCCTCTGTCACCTAAAAGATTGGCTTCATGCTTGTTTCCCATGGTGTGGAGCAAGGACTACAAGAAGGACTACAAGAAGTCAGGAAGCAGTGGAGTGGACACAGAACTGAGTGGCAAGAGATGGACTAAACTGAGCTCTGAAATCACATGCTTTGTGCGTATGCAGCTGAGAAAGAAAAATAATTGAGAAGCTTCGAATGCCTTCTTCCCTTCCACTGTGCACCTGTGCTTGTTTATATTCAGCTGGAGAAAACATCTCAGAAGTGCAACACAGAGATTTCACACAGAAGTGACAATGATGAGGAAGTTTCAGAAACTTTTGTTCAATGAAGGGTAACTATGAATGATTCCTCAAATCAAATTCCTGTTTGTAGAGGGAAGCAGACTGAGAAACAGGCTGTTCAGGAAATGAGTGAAGAACAGCGGGAAACAAAACTGCATAGTGAGATTAGCCCCTTAGAGTCCTTAGACAGTGGAGCCACAAATGCAAATGATAAAAGCAAATAAAAATTCTTTGCAGCAATATTCACTGGATCCCAAGGAAATCCTGGACTGCCTAGCTTTTGTGTGTGCTGATGGTAAAATAGTATTTTAAATTATTTTGTAGAGAGTGGTGTTACTGTGGCAAAGAAGGAACCTCTGAGTACCTCTGAGTTTATTAATGTGAGGTCTTTGTAACCTCTTTGGCTGTGGGGGATGGAGATAGATAGAGTGGGTGGATATGGATGCTAGGGATACCATGTGCGCAAAATGTATAAAGCATATTGGGTGAACACCTCAACACTTTCCTAAAAAAAAAGAGGGGGATCTATTTTAAGACTTTTCTACTTGCAGGAAGAGAGACTAGAGAAAAGATTTCATCCTCTGAAGATATCTGTGGGAAATTATAGACTGTAAAAATGCATGCTCAGGAGATACAGAGACAAGAATTATCTACCTGTCAGTCACACACTCACACTGGTTAATGACAGTTCCTGAGACACAGGGTTCACTAAGATCTCAGGATATGAACATGGTTTGATTCATCTTCTGCCATATTCTGGAACAAGAAAAGAGCTTCAACAAATGTGAGCAAATCTATGAATTAATTTAATCCATGTGATTCTGTAAATTACATTTCCACTTCTATTTTTCAGTGATGTACGGTAATAGTCCGTATAAGTAGCACTAATGAATGCTGTTAAACAGCTTCTCAAAATTCAGTTTGCCTTTTCACCAGGGATAC
The DNA here is from genome assembly GCF_000705375.1 of Tinamus guttatus. The sequence goes on along the minus strand of NW_010585010.1, from coordinate 268,484 downwards.
ATATATTCTATTCAAGGAAAGTAAAATGTATTTCATTTGTGTATTATTGTTATTGGCATAGCAGTATGGGGAGAAAATTTTGAGTGGACTTCTTGCTCTTGGTCACAACAGCTGTTTTTCACTGGACAAATTCAGTTGGTCCATTTTAAAAGCTGCTTTTCAGATTGCCCTGTTTTAACAGAAAAGGATATAGAAAATCCCAAGTTGCTCAACCGAGCATAGTGAAATATTTATCCTATTTCAAAATAACACAGTTAGATGTCAGCACTGTAATGAACTAGGTTCCTGTGGACATACAGGGGAGTTCAAAAGGACATAGGCAAACTATGAGGCCACCCAAGAGAGAGTCAGTAAAAAATACTTATTTCTTTTTAAATTAAAAACACCATTTAGCAAAATTGCACGACTTTTTTTTTTTCTTTTTTTTAAGATTCTTAACACAAATCTTGAAATACTCATCCCTTGAATGATAGGCTCATCTCTGCTGAATCAGCAATTCCATTTCTCAGGGAGTGTTCCAAGAAAGGGCTTAAAACTACTTAATAACAAATCTGAAAATATCACAAGTTAAAGCCTATGAGATACCAAGGATATGTACTTTTCTTTAGCTTCAGCACTTAGAATCAAGGGTATGTAAGATGAATAGTAAAAATAATTTTCCAGATATCTCATTTTATGAGAAAATATTAAAATATAATGAAATATATTCAAAAATTACACAACTGAAAAGGCTATGAATAAGGAGATTTAGTTCTAAATGAGGAAATAATCACTATTAAATTCATGTCAAGATTTTGGAAATTTAATTTGTGATTCTCTTGGGTGAATGTGAGAGTTGGAGGCTCTTGGCAGGTTTAATGTGGGGCTTATGCGATCCACTGTTGAATGCCCTTGTAGTCTGTTCCTGTAGCTTAGCATGAAAGACAGGACCTCACTGTGGTATTGTCAAAAGCAGTGGTTTGAATAGTATGTTGGAGTGAAGGCAAAGTAGTTCACAATGAATAGCAGGAAAACTTCTTACACCTTCATTATTAAAATACTTCCAGAGGTATTTATGGTAGCTCCATTCTTAAACACACTCGGCACAGAACAAGACAAAATATCAATATAAGAAATACATATATATATATAATCAATTAAATAATCATTTAAAGTTTTTGTTGTTGTTTTGTTTTTTTCTGAACCCTGAAAATATGTGTAGATGTGCACCATATTTTCTTTCTTTCTTTTTTTTTTTTTAAACAGGGAAATTCAATTTCTCTGGGCCAAAAACTTTACTGTGTTTTCACACTGGTTAGTATGACGTTTAACAGTGACAGATCTCTAGCTATGAGCACATAGTGCAGGTCACTGTATTACACCGAGCAGCACAGCGGGACGGGGCCGCACAGACTGCACATAACTTCTTTTATCATGGCTTCTGCAAACTGCATGGGAAGTTAGAGAGTTCGACAGATGAGGTTACCTGTGTGCAATGGATTTTATATAGAGATTGTTCAGGAGCACCAATAAGCCTCCCTTAAAATCTAGAGTTTGTGTTTTAACTTCAAAATCCATGGACTTTAATATCTTTCACCACAATATTTTGATTCTATTACTGCCTGAGTGAAGCATTTTCTCACAGAAACAGCAGCTGTAAATACAGCTATTTCCTTTTTTATTTGCTATTGTTGTTGTATTCTATACAACTAATGTTTTTCTTTTCAATTGCGCAGTGAAAAACCTCATGCAATTCAACAAGGCCAAGTGGCAGGTTCTGTGCCAGAGGAGGAATAACCCCAGACACCAGTACAGTCTGGGGACCGACCTTCTGGAGAGCAGCTCTGCGGAGAAAGACCTGGGTGTCATGGTGGACGACAAGTTGACCATGAGGCAGCAGTGTGCCCTCGTGGCCAAGAAGGCCAATGGGATCCTGGGGTGCATTAAGAAGAGCATCTCCAGCAGGTCGAGGGGGGTGCGTGTCTCGTCTTGTCTTGTTTGTGCAAAGTCACATCAGTAGCAGATGGGCCTGTTCAGCCTGGAGAAGAGAAGGCTGAGAGGGGATCTAATCAGTGTCTATAAGTACCTCAAGGGAGGGAGTGCAGAGGATGGTGCTGGTCTCTTTTCAGTGGTGGCCACTGATAGGACTAGAGGTAATGGCCACAAACTGAAGCACCAAAAGTTCCACAGGAACTTAAGGAAAAATTTCTTAGCAGTGAGGGTGGCAGAGCACTGGAACAGGCTCCCCAGAGAGGTTGTGGAGTCTCCTTCTCTGGAGATCTTTAAAACCAGCTTGGATGCAGTCCTGTGCCACATCCTCTAGGTGACCCTGCGTGTGCAGGGGGGTTGGACTAGATGATCTCTAGAGGTCCCTTCCAACCCTAAGCATTCTATGATTCTATGATTCTATGATTCTTCTCTTTTAACTATACACACATTTAGCTGGGTTTGCACTGCCTGAAAGTTCAAACAGGCCTGTATTATATTATGTCTCTGTTATGATGACTTGCTGTAGTGAGTGGTGTGGGTTCCTGTTGTGGGTCATTGTGACAGTTTTGACACAGAACTTAAGCCCGTGAAACATAGTTACTTCATTAGCTTAATGGTGATAGCTGAATCAAAATGAGACTCTTTTGGCAATCTTCATACATCGTGAGGGAATGGCACTACTTGCCCCATCTGCTGATTTATAAAAAGGTTGTAAAAGAATTGGATCATATCTGTTGGCCCTAGGTAGAGTTAGTTTTGCAGAAAGGTTTTTTTTTTTTCCCCAACATACTCACAAGCGGCACATTTTCTCAACTTAATTCACAGTTTAACCTTCCAAACATAAGAATGACATCAACTTACAAGCCATGTAAGCACACATAAGTACATTAATAAAACTAGATAGATTTGCTATTTATTTACTAAGGAGTACAGAAAAGCTGAGCCATGATTTTGGTATTTCAAATCAATTGTTTTTTTTCAGTTTTCTCTACTAGGTACATCTTCTGCCACTTACAAAAGAACAGACTTAGAAGATGGAGCTCGTTTTTTGAAAGCATAATGAGTTTCTTTGAATATTTACATTTATTAATGGAATTGGGATTATTTAAAGAGCTGTGATACTTCCCTTTCCAAGTACATAAAGCTCCTACTTCTAACCGTGAGAAATCACGAATATTGGCACTCAGATCTGTTTCAAGTCCAGGAATAAGCTTTGTCCAACCTGGGTGCAGTCCAGTGTAATTTTGATGCAGGAAAAGAAAGCATTCCTCTAGCAAGTTTATTTAAAGTGTAGCAGCTGTTTGAGGATACTTTAGGGTGTAAAATAAATCCCCAGAGAGCTGTATTCATGGGCAGGCGGCAGGTGATGGAGTCAAAGGTACATGATGAATGCACATTTTCATATGGCTCTGATATTCATTACACAGATATTTCACTCACACATATGTTTTTTGCACACACATGTGTAAAATGTAATTTTAGGCACTGAACATATGCTTTATCTTTTATCTTTCATATGTTTCCTATATCTAAGATTTCTTACTCTCCTCCAGCTGTGAATACTTCTCATGCCACATTTTCACTACCCTGCTAGTGATCACCTTGATGACATATATCTGTGATACACAGATACTACATAATTAATCTTTTATGAAGACTCAATTAATGGGAAACACAGCACAAGCGAGGAACCTATTGAATAAATATTTTAATGAGATTTTCACAGATTTATGTATTTTATATATATATATACACCAATAGTTTGGAGAGTGTTGCTGGAAGATTGTTGAAATTGGAAGAAAAAGGACACCACATTATTTTCAGTCAAGATTACGTTGAGAGAAATTTCTTTTAAGAACCTCAAGAGTTGTAGAATCACTGTCTGTCTTATTTTGTATTGTGAAATTGTCACAAGCTTGTCCTCTGAAATTCAAGATAAGCATACGCATGCATACACTGTTTCTCTGACACGTGAGCAAGAGCTGGAAGAATTAAATAAATAAATAATAATAATTTAGGAAATATTTGTTAATTTGATTGCACAGTATTTAGTGAACCGACTAGAGCTATTAACAGTATTCATGTTTAGAATGCATAAAGCCTGAAAAGTTCAAAGTCTAAAGGAAAAATGAATGTTCCTATCTTTATAAACAGAAAAAAAAAAAAGAATAACAGAAGTACCCTTCTTTCTAACTTCAGAACATGTAAAAATGGCAGGGGGAGGGAGGGGCGGAAATTACATGGTAAATATTTGGATATAGCAGGCCTTTTTTGGCATTTTCTCTAAGGATCCAAGATAATATAAGCTATTTGAATATATTGTTTTGTGTGTGAAAACATGACCGGAAAAACACGTTCAAATAAAAAATTACACTTCATACTTCACTAGTTGCAGGTCACTGGTCCTGGATTTGGACTTACTGAATATCAGTAACATGTATGGAGTAATAGTAATAATATGCTAATTAAAATTCCTGCTCACACTATAAATATCCTGGGGAATGGAATTTAAATATAAAATAATCCTGATAAATCTGAAAAGCAGTCTGTAAAAGCAGTATTCAGTTCATGAAGCTTGATAAAGTCATAGAGAATAACTTCATGAATCACACAGTCCTTATAATTCACTAACCACCTGGCACAGCACTTAGGCAGGATCTGCAATAACTGAGTAAGTAGGAATTACGGAAAAGTGATTTAAGAGTCACAGTGGATCAGAAGCTGTATATGGGTAAGCTCTGCCATAGCACTTCAGTAAAACCATAGGTTACCCTGGGAAGCTTTAGCAGGAACCGAGGCTGTAAGATGTACAAAAATTACGTCCATCAAATTCAGCAAGGCACCACCACCTCATATGCTTTGCAGCACTGTGTGTGAAAGATATCTGGAACAAAATTTAAAGGATCTGGAAGAAAGCAGCTAGATATATAATGGTTACAGAAAGCATGCAAAAAAAGAAAATATGCGTATATGTGTGTGTGTGTGTGTGTATACATATCCACCACCTTATATATATATGTAAAGGAGGTAGTGTTGTTTCAGTTCCACATATATCCAGCAAGGACATTCTAGCTGCAAGAACAATGGAAAAAAAATCTGATGGGAGGAATGTGTATTCAAATATGAGGTAGGTTGATCCAGGTAAAAGGCAAGTAGGTTAAATGCATGATCTTCCTGAGATTCTTTCCCATACTTGTTTCTTCTATACAGTAGTGCTTTCTTTAGGCCTTCTCAGAGGAGGAATAACACTCCACTAGCATGGTCATGATGAAGAAGCTGACAAAAAGCCACACAGCCAGAGGTAAATGCCAAAAGAAAAGTTCCTCTGTTGGTCTTTCTACTGCTTGGTGAGTTATGTGTGCATCCATTTTAAAATGCAATATATTGCTAGAAGAACAAAAGCAGGAGAAAGGGAGCTCAGATGGATTAAATCTTCCTGCCAGTTCATGTGGAGATTTTTTTAGCTGTATTCAATTTTCTTTCACTCTTCTTCTAAAAGTTTAAGTTTCCCACTTGGGATCAACTACAGGTAACTTGGATAATTTCATTGAATACTTTTCAAATGAGTAATACGTAACCAAAATTAAATGCCCATGTGTCATTTGAAATGAACATGTTATATTTTGAAAAATCAAAATCCATTCACAGCCAACTTGTGAACAGAATTTTTAACAGACCGCAAATTCATGACATTAATTTTTAGCTACAAATGGAAAGTCCTTTTTTTTCCCCAAAAACTCCATTTTCAAGCAGGATGCTCATCATAAAACATAATCTTTTGATTGTAATAATGAGAAATAGCTGTGAGCCAGATCTTAAAATCTCTTGTGCAGTCAAAAGACCATCTGATTGAGAATAAACGGATTCAAGATAATTGTGTGGTATGAGGGAGAAATACAATCAACTATACCACATGTGCATTTTCAGAAAGAACAGAATACAAGCCTGGAAAATCACAAAAACTGAAAGAGGGTTTACAATCTTGCTTCTGCTAAAAGGCATTTTGGGTATTCTGGGAATGTGAGCCAAGCAATGACTGAAAAATTCATTCCAACCAACATCTTGTTTAGATTATCAGATCAAATCAAAGTTATATTGAAATTCAATGTGCTTAACAGTCACATTAACACAATTATCAGAAGATGTTATTAAAAATGGTCTGTTTCATTTCAGAGAGTTATTAAACCATTGGTAGCAAGAGTCAGAGTTGTTAAGTTTATGACTGGGATCAACCATTTCAAAGTAGATCAAAGATTAATAGCAAAGCTCATCAGAAGTCTTGATTCAGCCATGAAAATTGTAGCTAGGAATGGTAATGATTAGTAATCACACAGGGCATGGGGCCTATCAGCAGTGATGATGCAGCACTTTTTACTAATGCCATTAACACTAAGGTATTTTGCACTGGAAACTGGAGAAATCACTGAACATGCTCAAAACCTTGTAAGGATAACCTTACCCTACCAGAAGCAGTTAGTCTAATTTGAAATTTCAGCTCTGCTCCAAAACTCTCCTTTTCTCACAAAATATGCAGAATAAACACAAGTGCAGTACATATCCTCAGAGTTCAACCTATCCTGTCTTATCCTCAGAAGGCACACGTTTTTAAACCATGTGGCATTCTGCAGAGCTTCAGTACTATTGGTGTTGTACATCAGTTACTTAGAATCCAAACCTGGTAGGGACTTCGCTGGAAATCTGGGAAAAAGAAAAGCATTAGAGGTCATTCAATCATTATTCTTGAACGGGATAGTTAGATCTCTCCAGCTTCCAAGTGGGAGTTACCATCTTGCCATACATAATAAATTCACAGTCATGTCATATCTACTATCCTCTACTAGCCTGATTTTTTTTTCGGAGTATGTGGCTCCTAAACCTGAAAATGGACAAACATTTCATTTATTGAGAGAATTTGAAATGGGGTTACCCAAAAACTCTTACAAGACTATGTCTCAGTGAATATAATGAATTATATAGCCAAGGCATGGGAAAATCAGGAACATTATATATATAGTTTGTCATTTGATTCTGTTTTTTTATCAGATACCCGTTTCATTTCCTCTTGGGTTACTCAGTAGTCTGAATTATCTATCATTCTGTGTATCTTAGAATACACTGTGCATTCAGATACACATTTTCATATGTATATATGAAATATGAAAATATCTTTCTGAAGCACCAAAAAAAGGTGTTATAAACCTCTGAAGCTAAATGCATTAACAACTTTAAACAAATATACATGTCTCACATCACTGAATAACACTACATAACTTTAATCAAAGCAGTAATATATAATTGAGTTAACGTCTACTGCAAAATTCTAGAAGAGCTGAATCAACATTGAAATCACTTCTGACAGGCTCCAGGTTTTCCTACTTCTCTTTTCGTGCTAGCTGAAAAGCACTTCCAGTTTACTAAACATTAAATGGACTCTAAGCCTAACACATTTGGAGTCCAATGGCCAAAACAGGTATTTATTCAGATGGTGATGTGATTATTAATGAGCTGAAAAAAAATATTTTTCCCACGTTTTTCTCCTTACGATGAAGTTTTATTTAAATATTCAAAATTACCATAAAAAGCAAAATGATTGTACAAACTACAGACTGCTCAAGGAGAACAAAAAGGCTAAAAAACTTTGCTTCTCAGTATCACTACCTGACTCTCTGTTTGAATTTTCTTTCTTCAGTATCTTCCCAGTCCTCCCTTCCTACGTCCTCTGCTCCCAAACAAAGTTAGCAAGATGCTTTTCCACAAAAAGGCAGACATCTTGCTTTCTACTTACTTCCAGTGGTTGTTGTAAGGACACAAATCCCACTGATGTACAGGAATTACTGGAAAGGTTGAGGGAATAATATTATTATGAGGATTTCATGTCTTCATTTGGTATACGTATTCAAAAAAAAATTACTTCTCCACTACTTTATAGATACAGCCAAATTTTCTCTTTCCCCATGTATTTTATGCTTGACTAGGATTTCTTTTAATTTCATTAAAAAAGGGAGACGCAGAAGACACGTTTGTTGCCGGCAAACTCTTCTGTCATTTAGACCTCAAGTGTAAGACTGAGCCAGGCCAGATGTCACTGCTTTCAAAGGTGCTGAGCTTGGGAGTAGCTTCCATTGGCTTTAATGGGACCTCCAGATACTTAGTACACTTCACACACTTAGGTCAAGAGCTACACTAACAGATTGAGCATGGAGATTTGCATATTCACAGTGTAGTCGATGAAACTGTACAGCAGTTTTGCTAGTCAGTCTGCTCTGGATGGTTAGCAACAATTTTAAGACAATCAGAGAACATGAATTTGCACATTGTAAGATAATTAATAAACCTGGTGTTTATATAACAGGCAGAGATCAGGGAAATACATAACTGGGAAAAAATGTGCAGTTATATATCATTATGCTAACTGTATAGCAATCTGGAAAAGACAATTCCATTTCAGTGTAATATCCAGTGAGCACTTAGTTTCATCATAACCTATAAAATACATTTTTTCCACTGCAAATTATATGAATTTTGGCAGGAAAAGAAGCATTAACTTCCACCTCAAGCTGTCAGAATTCTTTTTTTTTTTTTTTTCTTAATTGAATCATTTCCTTCTATGATGTCACAAGGGACAAATCTGGAAATATACAGGGCCAAGTCTGAGTCAACTTACACCCTTTTCAACTCCATTAACTTCAATGGTATTGGCCAGGGTTATGCCTAAACTTGGAATTTGGCCCATGGAAAGAAATTTCTTTCCAACATATTTTTTCTGCTATTTTTCTGTTCTGTTCACCCCCTGCCCTTTTTTTTTTTTTTTTTTTCTGTGCATGGTACAGCATCTATAGCTCTAAAATGTTTGAAAGATACAATTTAATTAAGGATATAAAGCAGAAATCACCCAATTTATTTCATTTAGCTCCTGATATTCAATAGAATATGTGTATCTCCACAAATGAAGCAATGTTCTTGTTTGAAAATGGATTTGTTAAATTATGGTACATTAACAAGAGGCTGTCTCAAGCAAGAGTATTCCCAGAATTGCCAACAGTCTTTTTGAGGCACTTCTTGGCGAGGAACTCACAAATATCTGCCGAAAGATTTTTCAGTGCAGGAATCTCATTTGGGGAATCCAACCTAAGTCAGAGCAGGCAACTTGGTGGGAAACCTATGACCACATTTTCTCTCCTATCCCCATAACACAGGGCATGAGCTCGCTGTGCCTGTTTGACCACCCTATTCATTTCTGCAGCTTCCATGAGACCATTCTGCATGTGCAGAGGGGTTGGACTAGATGACCTCTAGAGGTCCCTTCCAAAATTAAGCATTCTGTGATTCTATGATTCTATGATTCACCTCTTTTTTAACCTAATGATTTCACTTATTCCTAGCTACTATTGGAAGACTGGTAGCTTTGCTCTTCCAAGGGTAAAGGGTTATCAGACTGCAGGCAAATGTACGCTGTTTTTGCAGTGTAAATTTGCACTTCACTCCTATCAGAAACCCTGGATTCCTCTTTCAGTTTGTTTGCAAATCTCCAGCTGCACCCTGGAGTTGGGGAAGAAACAGGAAAGGGCCTGGCTGGGGTGGAAGCACTGTCCTCCAGTGGTACAACACTTTTGACAAACTATTTCCTGACTTGATTTTGGCCATATCGTTTTTCTTTGAAATATAAACTGCTGTCTTGGGGGATTTTAAAGTTGTCTCTGAAATCTCACAAATGTCTTGAGGACCCTTTCTGATCCCACCAATATAGGGAAATTCTCTACAAAAGGACCATAGATTCATGTTTAGGGATGGCATAATTAAAATGAGTTGAAATTTCAAGACACAGCTGTGCTTTTAGTTTGTCTTCTCCAGAAGTTTACTGAGCTATAGCAGTAATTTCATCAACTGCTGGCTTCAAGCTGCGGAGGACAAGAGCTTTGCCTGGATTTGTGAAGCCATTCACTCTTTAACTTACCAGTTCCCTGAGAAATTGTGTAAACACATTGCTACATGGCCTTGCCATTTGCAAAACAGGACTTTTTTTTTAAACCAAGTGTGGCAGTGGCAGCTCATAGCTCTTGCTTCCCCCCTTTCTTGGACTTGGGCCCACTGCAAGTATAGTAAGTAGGCTCTCTACCCTTTTCCCTGGGGGTTTCTTGGAGTTTGCAGTCCTATTGTGTTCTTTACTCAGCACATTCCTTTGGTTTAAATAATCTTTTTGTTGCCTCCAGCATTTTTATGGTTGTGGTAAGACTTCATAAATCATATACCCTCATAAAAAAAACCTACACAAATGACTTTATAATATTATTGAAATTAGCTGATGCCTAGTAGTATAAATAGATCTGATATGGGATTAACTGAAAACAGATTTGACGACTAAGTTTTAGGACTGTCACAGAGACCCAAGTTACTCAGGGCAGAGTCTCTGTAACCTGCATTTCTTCTGCACAAAGCATGCACATTTAGCATTTCCTATAAAAGTTTTTAACAAATCCCAGATTTTTAGTCATAAGTGCATGTATCTCAGCAAGTGTGTGCTAAGTATGCAGATTTATTCCAAATGATTTATAGAATCCTATTGTTTGATGCTTTAGCTTGCAACTGTATCCTGTATAAGTTTGTAATATCATCCAGATTATGTCATTTTGAGAAACAGGTATTCAAATTCATGCTTGTAGACTATACATCTATTAACAAAAAACTAAAACTTTAAAAAGAAATCCAAGATCTGTGTTAAAAATATGCAAAGAAGTCTCCTTTTTTAACTTAAGAGTTAGCAGGTTGCATATATATATGCTGTAGAGGGGATAGCTCCTTGAGTGTTTATATCCCTTCAGTCATCTAAGTATCTAAATATTTTGCAAAATTTAGAGAAATGAAAATAATCTAGGCTCAGTCTTAACATATTAAGATGAAAAATAGTTTATTCCATTATTAGAATAATAATAGAATTAGAAAACTTTGCTTCTTTTAGATGATTTACATAAAGAAAAAAAAAAAGAAAAAATGTTAGGTAGATGATGGGCCAAGTGATGTAATTGGAATAAGTTTGCTGAAAAGTTAGGAAAAGTTGTAAGGAGTTCTTTGAATATACTTTATTTTTAACAGTGGATTAATAAAAAATATTTCAGGAAGAAGGTGAGATATTCACTTTTACTGGTTGTTGCTGTTATTGTCATTAAGTCTGTACATGAGATTGACTGTAATCCTGCCTCAGAAGTTGCTTGAACAAGATGCTCAAATGAGCATTTTCTTCTTATACAATACATATCATCATTTTAAGAACTAGTGTTAAGTAAAAGGATTTGGATCTATGCTACTCGGTGTACTTCTTTTCAAAAATTTTCAACATCAAGAAAAAATCATGAGTGCTATACCACTGAAACTCACTGGGAATTTTCCTGCAGCTCTGTGGAAAGGCAATCCGTTACACCTCAGATTGGACAGCTTGGCTGCAGCACCATGGGATTTCCCAGTGGTCTTCAATTTGTACTCCATCAAGAGTCATCTGTCAGCAAGTGCTTTATGGCAGTGAATAAGAGCAACACTCCTGTGCCAATAAAAGACATACTGGATATGAGATACAAAGGTTTCTTTGGGATGAGAGAAACAAGATAAGGCCATTTACAGTGGAAAACTCAGTCTGGTGTAACCAGCGCATGCAAGGTCCCACAGAGCACTTAAACGTCATTTGGATGAAATTTGAGTATGCATTCCCTGTGCAGTTTGTGTAAGAAAATATCTTTTATGGTCAAAGGCAAAGTGCAGAGAGATCAAAGGTCCATAGAAAGCAAGTGAGAAGAAGCCAAAAGAAAACCAAACTCCACGAGTCAGTGAAGAGTCTTATTTGCCTGTGCAGACATTACCCCCGGACATTTCAGAATAGTTGTGAAAGTTCAGGGAACGTGACTCAGGAAGGCAGGAACAGATGAAAACAGTTTTATGGTTGGTTACCTAACATGCAATAAGTGAGCTAGAATAAAGCGATACAGATAAGACATAGAATATGTGTGCTATCGTAGTTTAAAATGTGCACAGATAGTAATATGTGAACACAGAATGAAAATTAAAAATAAAAAATAAAAATCGCAGAATCACAGAATCACAGAGTGTTTGAGGTTGGAAGGAACCTCTAGAGATCATCTAGTCCAGTGTCCCTGCTCAAGCAAGGACACCTAGAGCACACGGCACAGGGTAAATATGAAAAAGGAAAAACAATAAAAAGGATTACTGCAAACCACTTCTCAGAATAAAATTTCCAAGTTCCACAAACAAGTTTCCAGAACTTGTTGTAAGTACCTGCAGATTAGAAATTCTGTATGAATAAAAATCAAAGAGTGGAAAAACATAGCCGGGAGGGTATTCCCATCTTTATTATCTTAATTAATACTCCTAAATATCTCAGATTGAATAAGGTAACTATGTATGACTTGGGATAGGTACCCAGAGAGGTTGTGGAACCTTTGAGTACCTTAGAGGTACTCAAAATTTGACTGAGCAGGGTCCTGAGTAACCTGAGCATAACTGACATTAAATGCAATTTGAGTACAGATGAGACTAGAGGAACTTCAGAGGTCCCTTCCAACATTAGTATTCTATCAACTCTGTCTAAATAAGATAAAAAATATGCGTACCGCTATTTTCAAGCAGTATCTTCATATCGTTTGTGGAAGACTTTGATTCATCTCAGCCTCTTACCTTCAGTGTTTATGATCCAATAAATCCTATTTACTTTTACTAGAACCAAGTTAATTTAAGCTAGTTGTAATAATATTGCCACTTACACTCTTACCTTATTCTATCTTTAATGGTAATCAAATAGCGTTTCCTGAGTTATGTAACACTAAATGCAATATGAAGACATAGCTGAAAAGCCACTAATATTAAATAATAGCCTTATATTAGGAAGAGAGAAGACCAAATTTTGATTCCCAGTAGGGCATTTCACCTGATCCCTGTTTTGTGCAAACACAAAGCAGTCTCAATAATGCATCTCCCCTTTTCTGGTGTTATCTTGCCAGGGCACGAAGTAGGTCCCCACCAGCTCCTCACGTCCACTTCCCAGTAGTAAAGCCAAGCTGCTCCTACGTGCCAGTGTCAAGCTGAGGTCTGGGCCTGCATCAGGGGTCAGGTCAGGGAATGAAGATCTTCACTCTGCACCAAGCAGAGAACCTTCCTCTCAAAGGGTCTTCACAGGGAAGCACAAACCATGGGGTGCTGCGATCACATTGCGTCTCGGCTCCCAGGTACTGATTGGTATGTCTTTTAAAACAGAGAAAATAATTAACCCTAGAGCTAACTCCTCAGTGTTGGGCTGTGCACCTGTTTTTTTCTGGCAGAGGTATAGATAGATACATAAATATCTAGGTAACACAATTTCAAGGCTCAGGGTAGGGAGGACTCAAGAGCCCTGGTCCAGGGGTTTGCCCATTGACACAGAAGACATGTTAGGATTCATACACCAGGTTACAACACAGGTGCCATTCCCCAAATCCCTTTCTATTTTCCTTCTCTACTGTCTCACAGCTTCAACAGGAGGATTAGCAATATCGCTTCCTTAGCTTAATCCATAGGCTTTATCAGGAAAGTGTAGTTTCGTAAGACAGTTTTCTAAAACTCCAAATATCTCATTTCCTGGGCACCTCATTAAACATGCTGAAAACATCTGAAATGCTGCTGTCTGCTACCTCAGAGGTGATATTTGTCATATCACAAGCTGCTGGAGAATTGCTTCATGAAGCCAAGACTTGTATATTGGTAAACCCTTCACTAATGACTAACGTATCAACACGTGGGACCCAGTGCTCCTAACTTTACAGGACACACACAGATTATGGCTACATTATAAAAAAATTCCCTGGCAAAATGCTTCTTAAGAAAAATTGTACCACAAAACACATGCTGTATTTCATATAATGCTGAAGAGATTGCCACGCTATGTCACATATAACACATATATTCAAGTCTATTCTTGTAAAAACATCTGGACTCTTCAGGAAGAAACGAACTACAAAAATAAATCTTAGCACTTACAGCATTTCCTGATCACTTCAGAAAAAAAAAAGCTTTAACAATTTAAGATAGATTCTGTCTTCTAGCTGAATCTTACCTTCTTTCATCTGAATATCTTGTGAATGTTCATAGCCTGCCCCAGTGCAAAACAACCCAAGTTAACTTGAACCTGTCTGTCAAAAAAATGAGATTCTCCACTTGTTTAGGCTGGAGATTCAGAAAATCAAGAAGGGGGCGAATGTTCCAGTCATTGCTACAAAAACAGGTAAATTCCTGAAGAAAAATGTTTTTCATCCTTGAGACTAAATTTGTTTCACTTCAGATACAAACTAGGGGATATTAAAGAAATGGCCACAAACTTAAGTGCTTTTTAAAATGATTTCAATAAGATAAAGCCTACCCAAGAGCTTTCACCAGCCAGTATATTATAATCATGTGTTACAATGTGTCCACGATAACAGTATTTGCAGACTTTCAGTTCTCCCTTAATTATTGTAATTATAGGATTAGTAATCTCTCCATAACACTCTTGAGCCAAATTCTATGTCGACATTCACACCGATGTGTTTAACATACTTTACCTTTTTACGATTACTAGCAGAATCCAGATACATCATCAGCTGCATAATAAAACACCCACAAAGACAGTGCACATTCTCTGGTTGCACTTTATGAGTTAACTGGAGGAATGTATACATATTTAATGCATAACTAACTATGAGCAGGTTGAATGTTTTAGTCAGTGCAGGATAAAAAATTCTCAGAATGTGTAAAATATAGCAGTCTCACTGAAAAAAATATTTCATAGAGCCTTTGTGAAACATTGTCCTTAGAGACTTCAAGATCAGACCAAGAAAGACTGATGCAAATATTTCATAAATGGAGAAGACTGTGATCAACTCTGCCTTGCTTCAGAAATGCATGTACCTTGCTGATTGAATATAAATACTCATACCTTAGATTCTTTATTAAAACTTTCCATGAAGGGTGAGATGGCTTAAAACACTAACAATTACCTGTTTCTTATCTGGAATACCAGCTTAAAATTTTTCATAAAGGTGGTTAAAATATTCTTGGTGGCAACCAAACAGAGGAATTCATGAGCCTTGAAAATATTATTTGGTTTCAAAAAAGTGTTAATCCCTAGAATTATCTTGTATCTATTTCTAAGAACACACAGTCTTTGTTTCAGGAAATTAATACCAAGGCCTTGTTAGCAAGCCAGTCATTTATCTACAGTCCCAACATTACTGACAATTAACTCTCTCTTTTGATTAAAACAGTGGAGCCAGCATTTGGGGGTTGTTTTCTGTTTCCTTTTCATCCTCTTTAAAATCCTGCTACTATAAAAGTCTCTGAAATCTCCACCAAGAAATACCAAATGAAAGCACAGGTTATCACAATGTGTAGTGTGCATCCAGTAGGCTGCATGTGCCTCGGTGCACTGCACAAGTTCACATACACACACCACTCTCATGTCAGCATCCTCCACAGTGAGCCTGGAGCATCCCAGGCATGTTATCTCTACCACACAGAGACATTGCCCCATCCTTCCCATGCTGCAAGGCCATGGCATCCCAGACTTCACGGGTCGCCCTCCAGACGTCCTCTCCAAATGTTCATCAGCCATTTGCCCTGTTTTCCTGAAATCAGGGCAGCACTGCTGGAGCTTTTGAACTTTTGCTTTGACTGAAATGATATCCAAAAATTCCAGAATAATTCATACCTTTTTGCAGAGAAACAATTTTTGCATGAAGGAAGAATCAGTGTCCAGAAAGTTTTTGAGACTAGGCAGCCCAAGTTCTGTGTCTTGGGGACAGAGCATCGCTCCTCAGAAAGGGTAGCCTGCTACCTGATTAGTGCATCTTGGGCATTTTAACATTTAGAATAAGGTCTCATCAATCTCTGTAAGCAGCTTTTCAACTATTTCAACGTTCCCTGATGTTAGTTTAATGAAAATAAATGGGACATAAGATTTGCCTTTTCTTTCTTTCTTCATCTTACCTAGAGCAGAACTGCAGCTCCTAAGTTTTTCCAATTTAGGCTGAACTTTCATTCCTATAATAATTGAATGTGCCTAAATTGAGAGCATGTACATACGTATACACATACATACGCACATACAGATCTTTTTTTTGAGCTAAATGTTTCTTAATGAATTGAAGTGCAGAACATAACTCTCTTCTACAGATCAACACATTTTTGGTGCCAATATTCTCATGCCCAACTGGTGTAGGCACTGCTATTTACTAATGTAGGGAAGCTTGCTCATGGTGCGCTCCTTCCATGCACATAATGCAGTTGTATTCCTTGAGACCGCAAATCTGATTTTTTTCATTAGTTTCTTTCTTTAAATCATACTTCTTTAAACAAGAATGCTATATTCAAGTACCATGGTTGCCAAAATAACTGCAGTGACTATAAAGGGCTGCAATAGAACTTCCAGTATTTATTATCGACTAGAAGAAATTTTGTGGTAATTTTACATATAGCTCTCAACTAATATTTAGCTCTTCCCTTTCCTTCCTAACAGCATCTTAGTGTCTTTAAACTGGGCATTAACTTACAGCAGGTGTGCAGTAATCCTAAGTACCTGTAAGACCTCAGCTGTTGTTTTGCGAGCAGTTCTGGGTAATACACTTGAAAAACTATTATTGTTGTCATCCAAGTAGTGAAAACCAAAACTAATTCTAAGAGGATATACTAGGGAAAGTCCTCTAACAGTAAAAATAGGGAAGCACTGGAAGATCCTGCCTGGGATGTTCAGAGAATCTTTGTCATTAGGTCTTCTGGATTTGCTGTACAAGAAAATGTTAAAGAAAATGGTATCACCAAACAGATGGAAAACCCTGCTGTTGTGTTAGCTATTCTGCCATAGATGTTAAGAAATGTTGTATTTTTTTTCCCCACCTATTCTTTTGGCCAAAGAAAATAACTTGCATTCATCTTCTGGTGTCCATCAAATGTACAAGAATGAACTACATGAAAATACTAGATGATAAAATTTCCCTTTCAGGAGTACCTTGGCAACAGAGTACCCTCACTATATTTCTGCTTTTTCTTTGCAACAAGCTTTTTCACACTGTCTGGTACTTTTGTTACAATCTACTACTTGCTATATCAGTTAAGTCAGCAGACACTTCCTTAAGCTGTAATGGCTAAAACAAAAGGCATATGGTGAATTTATCTTTTTTTAAAAAATGTTCGCATTATTACCAACCCACTATACTACCAAAAACCCATGCAAAATGCTATATGCTTAAAGTGTTCTTCTGTTTTCACTTTACTTTGTGTTCTAAGTTCTAATACTGAGAATTTATGATTTCATTTTTACAGAGACATTATCAAAACTCTCTACTTATTTCCTATTCTTAAACAATGTAAATAAATTATGCACATTTCATTATACTACCTCACAAACTGTAATCAATCAGGCCTCCAAATCATGCTTTGTGTTTTCCCTTTGCTTAAGAACACTGAAAATTCTTTGTAAGTAGAGAGTCTAATTCACCACATAGGTAGGAGAAAGTCACCAGCCTATCTTTTCGTCAAGTAAAACATATTTAACAGTTAGTTTGTTGTCCTGGAGACTGTGCTGAATGCAAGAAAAGACAATAGAACTGCTGGAGGTAAACACCTATTCCAACTACAGTGTGCATATTATTCTTTTTCTGTCCTGTTGTTATTTGGCATACCATTCTGATTTCATGACAGTATCTTTGTATACATCTGAAGAATACCTGGATTTTTTAGAATAACAGTTTCTTATGGTTGGTTTCACTTCCAGTCACATTCAACTAAGGCTTCTGAATATGCATCTGAAGGTAGGGAGAAAAATAAAAGATATTCTACATTAATTTTGTTTATTAAGTAGCTTATCTTAGCCCTACTAACCTTCCATACATTCTTACAAATATTTTTCCTTTCTTTCTCATTTCTCAATAGCCACTTTTTTTATGATAAATCTTTAACTGGCACCTATGAAATGGACACATAGGTATCTTAAACTTTAGTGGTGATGACACCACAGCTGTTGTTTTTTTATACAACAATTTATTATTCAAATCCAGCCTAGCAATACTGTTCACAGAATCACAGAATGTAGTGTTGGAGTCGGAAAGAACGTCTGGAGATCATCCATTTCATCTGCTTTTCTAAAGCAGGGTCAGCTATAACAGATTGCTCAGGTGCATGTCTAGTCAAGAGTTTGAATACCTTCTAGATGGAGAATCTACACCCTCTTAGGGCAACTTGCTCCAGTGTTCAACCACCCTCACAATAAAAAAGACTATCTTTCTTTTCAGGTAAAATTCCATGTTTCAATTTGTGTCCCTCACCCCTTTTCTTGTTGCAGGGTGTCCCTAAGAAGAGTGTGACCCCACACCTCCCATAGGTATCTTTGATCATGGGCAAGATCTGCCCTAGCCTCATCTTCTCTGGGATGAAAAGCCTCTGCCCTCTCAGCCCCTTTGTACACAAAAGGTGCTCCTGCTTCTTAGTCGTCTCTGCTCACTCTAGCAGGTCCATGTCTCCCTTTTACTGGGAAGACCAGCATTTGGTCCAGCCCTCCAGCTGTGTCTCAGCAGCACTGAGCAGAGAGGAAGGAACACCTCCCTCTAACAGCTTGGATTCCTCTGCTTGCTGCAGTCCAGGAGGTCTCCAGCTGCCAGGCTCCAACACACTCTGATGCACAGTGTTTTTCCTCCCCAGGTGCTTTGCACTTCCCTCTGTTGAACTTCATGACATTCTTGCTGGCCCATTTTCCAGTCTGTCAAGGTCCCTTTGAACAACCCTTTGCTCCATCATACTCTCCTTCCCCTTTTGTATTGTCTATAAACTTGCTGACATTAGCCAGGCCCACCACCAAGATGCCATAAAGAGCTTAACTATACAGCTCCAGAACTGACCTTAGGGTCACCTCTGCTGACCAAACTCCAGATGAATTTCATGCTGCTGATTACAGTTCTCTGAGGCCAGCAGTTAGGCGAGTTTTCAGTCCACCTTACTGCCTGCTTATATATCCTATATATGATCAGCTTGTCTATGGGGCTGTTATGGGAGACATAGTGTCAAAAGCCTTTATAAAATCAAGGTAAACAGAACCCACTGCCCACCCTTCATCCACCACCCTACTCATTTCATCATGGAAGGCTGACACGTAGTTCCTGGCCCAACAGTAACATTGATCAGCTTCCTCAGAGTGTGTGAGCGCGTTCCACCAGAGCCCTAGGAATTGTGCATGTTCAGTTTCTTCAACTGTCCACCTCCCTCCAGAGAGTTCTTCTCTGTCACTCTAGTAAAGAAGCGTCCCTCTTCCTCCTGTTCACTTTATCATAGCCTGATGGTTCATCCACCAGCAGGAAAACAGGGTGGGAGAGGTAAGAGGGAAGCACAGGTTGTTCTGGAATAAAACACAAAAGTGTTTTAGATATCTAAATATCTGTTTTTGGATATTTTCACTGTAAAACCATAATTTTCAGGCCAACCCTATATCTGTCCAGTGACTTTTACCTATACTCACATGTACTCAAAAATATCCATAGACAACAAAATTTACCAAGTTATTACAGCAGTAGTCTACAAAATTACTTTAATTCAATGTAATAGATTTATTTGAACCCTAACCCTATTCCTATTCTGGCTGCTGTATATAGTCCTAGGACAGCCAGCACAGGAACAGCTATTTTTAAGCCAACATTGGGATCTGATTGTGAATGGAACTCTTACAGTTCATTACGTTAAAATTTATGAAATTCTAGCACTAAATTAGTCAAAATGCAGGGAAATCCAGCAGAAGCACAACTAATCTAATTCAAAGCTTTAAAGACTAATGTTCTTAATGCCTTTGGTATATGTAGGCCAACCCCATTCTTACATGCTCCTCCATAAGGATTGTCTTACTGAGCCCTAACTGCAAAGCCAGCTCAAACCCTGCTGCAATTTCTGTTGAATGGCAGATATGACTCACAACCCAGGTACGACAGAAAATCTGTGCCCTTCCGGAGAGGCAGCTGGAGGCCAGGCAGGATGACATAGATTATCTTAGGTGATGACAGACACTTTTGTTTAGGCAGCTGAATTGAGCATTTCCTGACAATCATATCTCCTGCAATAAAGGTAAGCCCTGACTTTACATTATCCACGATAATAACAGAGACTAGCATTCCCCGATTCTATCCTAGAAATTCCAGCAATTACTGACCTGTTCTTCTTTTTGAGCTTTGTTTTAAATTCCCATTTTTACTGATGCACTAGAGAGTCTGCTAAATTCCAGTGATAACCCCAAGATTATATTAGGTCCATTGACAACTATGTGAAACATCACTCCTAATTTTCACACAGGGAAACCAAATGGCTCCTATTCTAAATTTATATTGTGGCATGCATTTTAATTGTGCTGATATTGTCACTCTGCAAAACACACATCCCAAAACTCTAGTACAAGGCAACGTCTTGACTAGATCAACATACCCAGAGCAGTGACAGTCTTAATTTTTTTCTCTAAGAAATCTAATGATCAATGACACACAATGTTACTCCACAGCATCTCATTTACCCATCCTTAAGCAAGGCTCAAGAGTAGGTAAGTCGTAAGAATGACATGTAAAAGGGAAATTTAACCATTACCATCTTAAACTTACTTAGAAATCTAATTTCATATGCTGCCTATGTTTCTCTCAAGAATTTGCCATTTACTAAAACCTCAAAAAGCTGTAGACTATACTCTCTCCCAACCCACCAGCTCCCACAAGCTGGTGTGAATTACAAGATGTCCCTATCCAGCCTCCACCCAAAGACGGATCAGCAATGCATTCAGGCTAGATCATTAAGGGCCTTATATGACCAGGTCTTGAAATTTTCTTGGAATAGAAGTTTCACGGTATCTCTGGGCAGTTTGTTCCACTGCTTAATTACCTTACTATGAATCGCTTTCCCCTTACCTCCTGCTGGAGCCCCTGGCACTCCTTCCGCACCATCTCCACCTGTTCCACAGAAGCTGTGTCGAGCCCAGCAACAATCCTCTGCTCATGGCTGCAGAGGCTGCTGTGAGGTGCCCCATGTCTGTCCCTCCTTCCACTGATTGGCCTCAGCCCTTCAGCCTTTCTTTGCAGGGCTGGACTCCTGTCCTGACCATCTCAGTCGCCCCACTGGGCTGCACACAATATTGCAGATATGGTCTAACCCAAACCTCTACTGCTCTTATTTCCCCCAAGTCCAAAGTTGAACTGACCAGTCTGTAGTTTGTGCCTGGATCATCCCTCTCAACAATTTTGAAGATGGAGAGAACATTTATTTTTTTGCAGTCTTCAGGGATTTTGACAAATTTCAGAGATGATCAGGAACAACATTACCACGGCATCAGCCAGTTCTCTTAGCTTCCTTAGATGCTTCCCATCAGGTTCAGAGTAGTATGGGGCAGGACTGATCAAAAGGTGATCCCAGAATGAATTCTCTTCCATTATTGCTAGTTTCTCTATTCTTTGATCAAGGAGTCTTTTTTAAGGACAAAGGTCTTGGGAAACCTTGCTGGTGAAGGTCACCATGCATTTCCTGTTTCCTCCATTTTATATGCATTTCTTGTTGCTAAATCATTCACCAGGTCACATTTTCCTTTCTTACTCTATTACTGCTACTGTGTCTGTAGAAGTTCTTCATGCTGTTTTTGAAGTTCCTTGCTAATTTCAACTGTGGCTGAGTTTTGGCTTTCCTAACACTTTCTCTGCATGGCCGAACAATATTTCTACAATCTTTCTTTGTATTCTGTCCTTACTTCCACCTCTTGTGATAATGCTTTTGCACTGGAACTGCACTGGAACTCACTAATATGTATGCTCTTTAGCCACACTGCCTAGGTTTTATGACATGTATTCGTTTCCTGCACTATTGTTGCAGATCCTTCTTAAACTTGGAGGATGCTATGCTAAAGACCTGAGTTCCTTAACCTTTCAGAACTGCATCCCAGTCTCTCATATAGTTGAAATTTGCTCTCCTGAAGTCCTGGTTCCATACTCTTTCTCCTATCTCCTCTTTCATGCCTATCAGGATCTTGTACTCCATCACTTCATGGACTGGCACTGCAGCCAAGGTTGCTATTGGTTATCACATCACCATTTCTTCTTGTTCTGGGGTTAAAGATTCGGGAAAGCATCACCCTAATATTTCTGTTAAGAAGTACACAACTAGGTCACTCTTTCTTAAAAGAGGATAGGCACTATCTTAAGTATATTTTGCTGCCTACATTTGTGATGATCTTTCTCTGAACCTTTCCTCACTTTCTCACTGAACAACAAATGTTTTATTCCAAAGTTTAGGGGTTTTTTTCTGCACCACTCTCACAAATGTCCTGGACTTCTCATTCATACCACATTAGGTTTAGTCCCAAAGTCTTCTGAACCTCAAGTCATTTTGCATAGAATAATGCACATCTTTGTCTGACTTTTGTCAGACAGACAGCTCAGCTCAGACCACACACAAGGTTCTCCTCAGATTCTATTTCTCACTGCCTTCCCAAGAAAGCTCATGACTATTTTCTACACTTCCTCTGGGATGTATTTTCTAATGTAGCTCCTAATCTTGCCCCAATCTATTTCTAAGGTCAGCCTTTTGAGGGCATGCCTTGTGTTGCTCTATGAATTTTTCTACTTCTTACAGTGTTACTAGCTGCAGACTTAAAGGCTCTCCTAAATCTAGGTTTCCTTTAGGCTCAATAATACCTTATAACATTTTTTATTTTGTCATATAGAACCCTAATGACTACTATTCTGCATTTCCTCTAGGCTAATCTTTTCAAAGACCTTCTTACTCTTATTCCTTAATTTTCTTATTTAATAAACTTAAACCCTAACTGAACCCTAACCCTATCCTTCTACAATGCTCTAGAATTACTTACTTAAGAAATGACTTTCTTCTCTTCAATGAGAAGCCTGGAAACTATTTTCCCATACTACCTTTGGATTTGCTTCACGATTATGCATTCACTGTCACTGCAAGCAATTTTATCACTTCATTACTGAGAAACATAATGCCAAATATTTTTTTTATTATCTCTTTTTCTGTGACCTTATTGCAGAGCCGCAGCTTCTAGTTTCTTCAACCTCACACTGGATTTAGTGGCAGTGATAATATTGTCATTGACATACTAAACTCCCACTACTCTGAATTTATTTTTGGTCCTGTCTGAAATTCACTGCTACTAGAATTTTATAGATTCTAATTTATAAAGCCCTAATCTGAATTCTTCATTCATGATAAACTTACTTAATAAACCTCTAAGCAGGGAACCAAATAATCACTGTCCTAAGTGTTGCTCAGGGTTGTCTACCAATAATACTGTTACTGTATTTTCTTGACCTTTCCTGATCATAATACTTGTCCTCATCCTAGCCATGACAATGATGAGACATCATTCCTAATATGAGCAGTGGGGAAGCGGATCACCACTGTTCTGACCGTTGTGGTTCACTATTTAAAATTTATATTTATTGTAAATAGCTCCTAATTTATTAAAATGAATCCATAGCCCTTAGTTTAAATGAGTCTCAATACCACACAGGACATTACTCCTATTCTGAATATGACCTTCTTTCTGTAATCTGCTTTCCTACGACACTATTGCCATCAGTTCATAGCTGCTACTTTATTAAACCCTAATCCCAATCATACATTTTGACTAGCCTTTATGACACCTTCAGAAATGCACTGCTATTTTTCACTACTGAGAAGCTATAGCTATAGCTAGTATTCAAAGTTTCCTCAAGATGTTATAGGATTACTTTGAGGTCAGGTCTTGTTCTTGTTCCATAGTACTAAACTAGGTATCTTCATGATATCTGATGAAAGATTTCATGAGCCCTTCGGTCTGTCCTTACAAAGCTCAACATTTGCTCTCTTAAAATAACACTGTTTCTCTCCTGAAATGATACTTTTACTTCCTAACTGTTCGGATCGTTACTCAAACTTAGCCCAAATCTTGGGTTTCAAATAGAATTAAAGTTCTAATTCTTCATAAAGAAACAGAATGCAGAACCACAGTCACACAAGATCTAAATTTATGCAAGCAGCCTGTTAAAGGAACAGGTCCATCTCCCACTAGGAAGTAGCACTTTAGCATTGTAATGCTAAAGAGGAGAAACTTCACAGATTTGTGTAAGACAGTTTGAGATCACCTAGAGATGAGAGAAGTCAAAAATTCTCATGTCACATACCCTTCCAAAATTAAAATATCAGGTTGTGAGGATAAGATCCATAACTCAGTATTTTTAAACTCTCTTCATCTTATTCTTGCTGAGGTGAGCAGTGGCACTTCCAGACAAAATCTTCACTAGCTTATAGATCACCATAGAAGATTCTGGTGTCCTTAAGGTCAAGTTAGAAGAAAAATATGATAATCTTTTATTATAAATATAGTACTCACATTTTCAATTCCAAAGTGAGAAATCATTTCCTAAGAAATTTGGATTTATGATCCCATATCTTCATCTTGAGCTGCCCTATCTCTTCAGTATTCTTTTCATAAGGATTAAAACCATTCTGATGAGTGACTAAGAAGGCAGATCTTTTCAAGACTCAAACCAAAATGTGCAGCATACTTTACTGATGAATACTACAACTAAAGAAGGTAAGAACATCACAAGTTGTTACTTTGAACTATTTGCAGTCTCATTATTCAGTATAATTTGCTGTATATAAATATTTGTAAAACAATCATCTTGCTTTCAAATATTTCATCTTGTTTTCAGAATAATCATTTGTTATTCTCAATTCTTCTTCATCTGACCCTCAGCCTGTATGTAGAGATACTGTGCAATTGAGCAGGGGGCTTTGATCAATCCATCTCCAGAGGTGTCCTCCAGCGACCCCACAAATTCTGTGGTAGAGTGGGATAACAGGATTTGTGGGTTTTACTGAAGTTTTGGTGCTTTTTCACATAACATTCTCTTAAGCAAAATAAAGAACTGGATATTAATGGAAATCATTTAAGTTGAACAAAGACTCAGGACTTCCATATTAAGTGAATAGTCATTAATGTTTCACTGAAACAATGAATAGATGTATTTAAAGGAAGTATTTGAAATTCAGGCCTATACCTGCCTCATATACCACACACTGATTGAAAGTAGACAGAGTTTTCTTTTTACATATAGAAACACACTCATGTAGATTGTAAATGTGTTTACATTCCATATTAAATAGGAAAATAACCAAGGCCTGAAGAGTAGGATTACAATTTTAAAGGATCTTGAAAGTTTAAAGAAAGAATATAAACTCAACTCATTACAGAGATGTTCATAGCAGTCTTGTAGGCAGGGACATACTTGCTGGAAAGCAATTCTTCTGAAAAGAAACTGTACAGATTATAGAATACTGTATAATGAATGACAGTTAATGAAGACTTGCTTTGCTGTCAGGTAAGGCAAACATTAAATTGGAATGTGCAAACAAGATTACCAAATACAAAATACATAAATCAGCACTTCCACTTATCTCAGCATTGGTAGCACTGTGCCTCAAGCATTAAACCCATTGATTTGAAGGCAACTAATATTCCTTCTTTTATTTACAAGAAGTTTTGCTCAACAGGCTCACCATTATTATGTGCACGACTTCAAAAATCAAGTGCTTTGGATATCTCAAAAAAGTTATTAAAAAGCCCCACAGATTTACATTGATTTACATTTCGATCTATTCTCTTTTTTTTTTGAGTTCTGTCACATAGTAAGTGAACTGTAAGGATGAAAGGCCTTTGTAAAGAGTAAGCAAATATAAAAGACCACAACTTTGTTTGCTCTCACAGATAGAAAAACTTCTGTTCACCCTTCTCCTCCTTCAAAGGGCACTTGCAGCAAAACAAAGTCTACTGATACACTGTCGACAGAAATTAGAAACACCTAATAAAATGGTCTTTATGACCATAGACCAACTGCTGGAGCTCTCTAATATAGTCAGAACCAGCAAGTAGGTGGAATCAAGCAGCTGTGCCTTTCCACTGTTTTACACTGCTATCGTTACAACATCGGTAACGGAACAAGTACAAGCAACATTTAAGCTCCTACAATAGCACAGTCTGCTTGAGTACAACAGCTGTTTGTGTGCCCTGTAAAGACAAGGTGGGACATTTTCTGTTGTCTTGCTTCTATTTCACATCTAGCTTCCCTTCTCTATTCCACAGAAATGGAGAAAATACAAAAAAAAATGTTTTGGATCCCAGAGACACAACTTCATCTCAAAGTTAAAATGATTTACCAAAAAAAACAGACAGAAGAATCTTGTGATATTTTTTTCTTACTCTAAATATGCTATCGACAGCTAAACAAACTAGGGGCAAATGATCCATAAACAATAACAGGGAATTTATACTTGACAAAGATTTCTGAAGAGCTTCTTTGCAGAGACACTAATCACGGTCGGTGATAAAAAGAACCATCTGAGATAAAGCCCTGCAAAGGCTGTCCACAAGGTGGTCCTGAATGCTAATGAGCTAGCTTCACATAGAGGACAGTGCCTCTGTGCCTTCAGTCCTTTCTGAGGACTGAACCTCAGAAATGAAGCAAATGATTCCTCCCCATTGCTGCTGACAAATATTTCAGCCATAAGACCTGATTAAGTACTAATTGCTGCCGATCAGTAAGTGCTTTCTGTGGCATCTTGAAATGAAAATGAGGATGTGTATCCAACCAAGAAATTCACTAGCTTGGCAATGACCTGTTCAGAGAATTTGATGGACATTTAGCGATACTTTTAACTACTTTCATGATGTAGTGTTTTATATGTCTGAATAAAAAGATTCTGTAAAAGAAGAAATATTCTTTTTTATATTTATTTTATATTTATTTCCATAGAGTAAATGTCAGTACAATTTAGCTTATTGTCCGGAAGAATATTTTGAAACATGTGGCATTCTATAATATGAATGATTATGGTTTGAAGAAAAAAAATATTGAAACACTGTTATGAATATGCATTTACAAAAAATTCCATCACACATGTAGACTCAAAAAAACACATTAAACTCAAATATGGGACCTTCAATGAGTAGGTCAAATTACTCACTGTAGCTAATTCATCTGACAAATGTAGTTCACTTCTTTGTTCATAAATCATTCATGAATCCACCCCAATTATATATAAATAAATTGGGAAAGATTCATGAGTGATTATAAATGTATATTAACTATCCATGAGCGTATCCTGAACAGATTATTCAAACAAATTTTGGCTTCTGAGTTGTTCACATAATGGTGCCTCCATCTGTTCCAGGCATTTGTTTGGTTACATAGGACACTGGGCTATTGTTTCTGCTCTCCCATAAGAAGACAGGAAACTGATGAAAGCCAAGAAAAGAATGGGAATAACAAATATTTTTGTCCACTGCCAAATAATTTGCTTCCATGGACCTTCCTGTAAGCAATAGCACTTCCCTGAACACTTCAGCATGTGGTTCTAACACTAGCAGAACAAAATATGCATGTGTGTAAATATTATAGAAGCATGATAAGGAATGCATAAAGATTTTTAAAGAAAATCCCCAGCTCTTATACAACATAAAATTATGCATCTGTCTAAAATAGCAAGTTACAGTGCAGCACATTTTCATCATATTCAATTCATCCCAGTAATGGCTCCAAATTTCCCTCCCTGCTCATCCCTTTCTGCACTTCTTATGTTAAGCATATCATGTCATGATCCTAAAAGTCTGAATAATGTGCTCTTTGTTGTCTTCTACCTTGGGATGGACCAATAGCAAAATGTATACAGCAGCACCAGTTACATCTTTCTATCTTTAATTCCTCAGTCAAGAGTGGGGACCATTGTATTTCATTTTCTTCTCTGAAGCTGATTTTTTCCAGATTCTAGTACTTCTAAAGTTAAACAGCTTCAGTTCATCATTCCTCTTTTAAGTGATTCTGAAGCTATAAATCTTTTCAGGAAAGTTCTGCATATGCTGAATGGTATCACACCACTTCTTTTCAATCCTTAGCTTGGCTTCCAGCTTAAATTACAGTCTTCTCCAGAGAAAGAAACTACTTTTACACCACAGGAAGCTAAGAGAAAGAAACTCTATCTAGACCACTCACAAAAGACAGCACTAAAGAGTAGGAAGACTAGTAAAATTTCCGTGCTGAAGAAGAACTCTGATAACGATTGCCTATGGAATGTTGATACTGAGGGTGGTGATTTTATAAAATATTTGTAAAATTTTGTAATATATTAGGCAGAGAGACTATACTCAAAAACTACTTTGGATTTAAAACAAATAATAATTTACAGAACAACTGGTCACAAAAAGTTACCATGAATGAACCTTATAATTGCAATTTCCTAAACTGCCTCAGTTTCACTGATATGCAATCACAAACACAAGTGTGTGTGTGAAACTGAACAAAGGAACCCATATTGTTGTAAATCTCTTTTCTTGAACGTTTTCAGGACATGTGTTTGGCTGATCCAACCTGATCTTGGCTTTGTACCCACCAACAGAAGGGCTGGATGAGGTGGCTTCCCAAGGTCCCTCCTAGCCGACACACCCGGATTCAAAGGCATTGACTTTAAGCCTCTAGGGACTCTAAGCTATCCTTCTCCGGGAGTTTGCAGCCATTCACCCGGCCAAGAGAGAATACCTAGTCATGGAAGAATGTTTCAGTATGAACTGAGAGGGATTTAAAAGGCTGCTAGGGAAAGTTTAAACAAACCTGATCCACTTTGCTCTGAAATGCACTGGAAATGCTCGTGCTATCAGTTATCAGTCCCCATAGCTGAAGTTCCAACAATTTCAAACAACTGAAGGGTATTAATGAATAGCCATAGGGTAATGGCATCTTAAACTGCTAAATCTATTTCAGAAATGAATGTATGACTGTGCCCTAAGGTTCTCAATTTCAAAAGGATAGATTAAGAGAAATTAAGAGTACTGGTTTGTAAAGACAGCTGCACTGACAAAAGTACAAAAACAATCTAAAATTTATACCCCAGCCAAGGGGGAAAACTTCTAGAGAATGTTTTCAGATCTAATTAGCTAAATAATCACTTGAAAAGGGATATTAAGTGCAAGTAGAATGACCATAAAGATTGGCATAAAGGATCATTCAAAAAAGAAAAGCCACATTTTAGTCATCAGAAAACACAGGGAATAGCTAAAAGTCAAGTTGACATGACTAAGAAGGAAATTAAAGCAGGAAAGCATTGTTTAGAGAAAAATCACAGAGACTTGTAAGTAAGAAGAGGTTAAAATTACTGGTAATTTAGATAAGCTTCAAAAATTGAACTAATAGTTTACCTCAGTTTCAACTAGGATAAGAGAACACAGTGTAAAATGTAGGAGAACTAATGGAGGAAGCTAATGGAAGAGACAGAGAGGCAAATAACACAGTGGTAAAACAGTGCAGACAGAAGATGAGCTGAACATAAACAGGTCATTTGAGACCTTTACTAGAAGCCAAGGTAATTACTAGGTAGCAGTAGGCTACTTGTCAGAGTATCAGAGATTCAATGACCAACTTCAGAAAGTCCAAATTCATAGAATCACAGAATGCTTAGGTTTACTACAAAAATTAAGCCTTATTCTCTTTCAGCATACAGAATTACTTTGACCAGTTTAGCTGGGATAAATAGTGGCACACCTTAATTAGTGATCAGTGACATGTAGAGGCTGATGTAATTAAAAACTTAAGTTTTTGAATTTATTTATTCATTTGTTTTTAACTCACTTTCTCTCAAATTTCTCACAATAAAAATGTGTATAAGGAATATTTAGGCTAATTCAGAGGCAGTACTGGACAAAAATGTCTAAATGGCTTTTGTTTTTGTTACAAATGAAAGTTTAATGTAACAATGAAAAATAATTAAAATAAAACAAAACACATCAGCAGAATCATGTAAGAAGGTATGCATTGCAGTATGAAATGAATTAATAGTGCTGCAGATGTAGATGTTTCTGGATCAATGAAACTAAATAAAAAACTGCTCTAACTATCATGTTCCACAATCCTATATTAAAGAAATCAAATAAATGGAGTTCTTTTGACCGAAACTGTGGTATGACTCATATCTAAGAACAGGACAAGGCTTTTGTGATTTAATATGCAAATACTTGAACTAAGATATGCATATGCATAGTAAAATGCATATAGGTGTATATTTTTACATATCCCTTAATTGTGTAGCCACCAGAAAGTTCTATTTTCTATAAAGACAGAGAGAGAAATCAGAGCTAGCAATGACAAAATATTCAAGGAGGCAAAAGGGAAGGAGAGAAAATCACCTTGGTGATTTTGGTCTTGGAGGTACCCAAATAGTCTCTACCACTGACATCTTCCCAAAACCCGTGTTCAGTAACGGCAAAAAAATGAGTCTGCTTCCTGCAGACATTATAGTCAATATGAAGTTTAAGCAGCTGGGGAACACTAATCTCATCAGTGCACAAATTCAAAGACACATTTTTAAACTAGACACTGCTGACCAATTCTAAAGGATGACCTAATTTCTATATGTTAGTGTCACTTTACAGTTTTAATAAGAAAATGAAAATAAAAAACAGAGTGCAATGCCTAGGTGAACAATCAAAACATTAACACTTGCCTGTAATTTTTATATCAGGAATATAAAGCTGATGGAAAAAAATGGAGCTGAAAGAACTGGAAATGAGTTCATATCCCTTACTGTCAGCATTGACCTAAAATGCAGCAATAGGAGAAAAAAATGCATCACCATCTGAATATTGTTCAGTAAACTATGAAATGAGCCTGGCGGATCTCAGTCTGGTTTGAATGGCTGTGTTACCACTGCAAAAAATTGTGGAGACGTGAAGGATGAACAGACCTGAAAATTATATCATGTGCTAGATAGAAGAGGTGACATGTCCACACCACTGACTAAAACCTGTGCCTGAAATCTACTATGACACAGCACCTATCATAGATGTAGTTATCCAGTAAATATTTTTTACTATGAATAAATTTATTTTCAGGTGAGCAGCTCCTATATCAGTTCCCCAAAAGGAGAATTTCTGTGCTCTTGCACATGACCCCTTTTTTATGTAATAAAAGTGGCAGTATTGCCTCTCAGACGATGACCCTTCTATTTCACAAGCTGTGGCAATTTTGGGGACATAGCATCACTATGCC
The DNA here is from genome assembly GCF_000705375.1 of Tinamus guttatus. The sequence goes on along the minus strand of NW_010585010.1, from coordinate 237,402 downwards.
CCACTGCTTTTAACCTGAAGCCAAGACCTCGGCAACTGAGTACCCTACATGGCCCCACAACACTCCAGACATTCTTCAAGGCAACACGCAGGGGGAGAACGTGATGAAAACGAAACGTGGCAAAAGGGGCAAGAGCAGTTCCTAAAGGCATCAAAACAGAAAAGAAAAAATGAACAGACAAGTCAAACCCAGGAAAAAGTCTCTGTTTTTCACCCTTCTGTATACTAACTACCTAACAATCACTGTAGGGGAGCACAATTGTAATCGGGAGTCTTTGTCAGACTAGAGGATAGGATGGGGCACAAAGTTCTGATTTCTAGGGACCAGTTGCTAAAATTTTGACTCAGGTCATATAAACGGAGATAAAATTGTTAATCTCCATGCTAATGGATATTTGTGAATGTTAGAAAACATGTCTAAAAGATAGAAATGGCAGTCAGTGATCAATAGAAAATTAGCAACTATATAGGTCAAAAATGAATGGCATTGAATATGAGAGATGAAAGCTTGCGCATTTGCACATTATAGAAGAATCTCACAAATATTTTTTCTGTGATTTTTAAATTCACTCCCAGGTATTTAAAAAGAGATTATACAAGAGATTATACAGGAGGAAAGAATTCTCATTGCATCAGAATAAAAGTAAGTAAAAGAAAACTGAAGTATACCCAATAATTTTTATAGAAGTACTATTTTTTTTTTAATTCCTAAACCTGTAAACATACCAGAAACTCCCCTACAGGGACAACCTAAATAGTTGAGGAAGATTTTAAGTAAAATTTTGTCTAGTTGTACATGGACTTTTATTTTTCTCCATGAATGTTGTTTTGCTCTATGCGTAGCCAGATTCAGTACTGAACTGGTACATCCATGCCTGAAGCAAGTCTACAACAATTGTAGGCTACTATATGTACACAGCTATTCAGATGGAGGAGATACACATACTTAGCAAAAATATAAGTGCATGCACAAGCATTTGTGTTTGTAATAGGATGACTGGCTGGATGGATGAGGGTAGAGCCTTGGATGTTGTGTACCTTGACTTCAGCAAGGCTTTCAACACAATCTCCCATAACATTCTCACAGGGAGGCTCAGGAAGTGTGGGTTAGATGAGTGGACAGCGAGGTGAATTGAGAACTAGCTGGACAGCAGAGCTCAGATGGTCGTGATAAATGGGGTCGAGTCTAGTTGGAGGCCTGTTGTGTCCCCCAGGGCAACAACAGACTGGGCCCAGTGCTGTTCAGCTTGTTCATCAATGACTTGAAAGGGGCACAGAGGGCACCCTCAGCAAGTTTGTGGACAATACCAAACTAGGTGGAGTGGCCAACACTTCCGAGGGCTGTGCTGCTATTCAGAGAGACCTTGACAAGTGGGAGAGCTGGGCAGAGAAGAACCTCGTGAGATTCAAGAAAAACAAGTGCAGGGTCCTGCACGTGGGGAAGAATAATCCCAGGCACCAGGACAGATTAGGGGTTGACCTGCTGGAAAACAGCTCCACGGAGAGGGATTTAGGAGTCCTGGTTGACAAGTTAACCAGGAGGCAGCAATGTACCCTCGTGGCCAGGAAGGCCAATGGAATCCTGGCCTGCATGAGGAGGAGCGTTGCCAGCAGGTCAAGGGAGGGGATCCTGCCCCTCTGCTCAGTTCTGGTGAGGCTGCACCTGGAGTATTGGGTGCAGGTTTTGGCACCCAGTACAAGAAGGACATTGAGCTTCTAGAAAGGGCAATTGGAGCATCTATTTTATGAGGAAAGACTAAGCAAGCTGGGCCTATTTAGCCTACAGAAGAGAAGACAGAGAGAAGACCTCATCGATATGTACAAGTATCTGAGAGGTGAACGTAAAGACAATGGGGCCAAACCCTTCTCACTGGTGGCCAGTGGTAGGATAAGCGGTAATGGGTATAAATTAAACACAGGAAGGTTCATCTGCCTATGAGAAAGAACTTCTTTCCTGTGAGGGTGCCAGAGCCCTGGAACAGGCTGCCCAGAGAGGCTGTGGAGTCTCCTTCTCTGGAGATCTTCCAAACCCGCCTGGATGCCACCCTGTGCCACGTGCTCTGGGTGTCCCTGCTGGAGGAGGGGGGTTTGACTAAATGATCTCTAGAGATCCCTTCCAACTTCAACTATTTTCAACTATTTTTTCCAACTATGATTTACAAAAAATGCCAAAATTACAATATAAAATAAAATAATGGAACTTCCAAATGAAGAGAAGAAAAATAACTTCACAAGCATGGTTTGGCTGCCTCAGGCACAGGCACCTGGGACAACTATGTGGATGCCACTGAAACATTAGCATTGTAACTAAGGTATCCAATGCAGATTTTATAGCTATTACTTGCTACAGTTCTACGAACAGTCTTCAGCCTTCATCATGGCTTTCCATCAGTCACCATCTATAAAAAAGGGCTAATAAAAGTCCCCACCTCGCACAATATTTTGACTGTTATTCATAATAGCTGATGCTTTCATTTGCATGAGGTTTTTCAAGCAGTTTGGTTAAAAGGAATGCACAAAGCCTATAAAAGCCTATCTGTTTGCAACCCTGGGGCCCTACAACAGAAACGAATGTTCAAACATAGCAAAGTACTTCTTAATAAAGGTTTCAAAATGGATTAGCACTTCTCTAAGTTAGAATAACTAGCTCTCTAATGCAGTCCAATTATAGTGGAAGCACTCTCATGGGAATGAAGATTTGACCAGCACTCAGAATAGTCATTTAAATATTTGTGACTCACAGGAGTGAATTCAATTTGCTGAAGTTTTAATTTTATAAGCATTCTGACAAATGTTTTATACCCATGCAGATATTTATAAAGTCAGCATAAATCCCCTTTGTTAAGATAACTGCTAGACTACCACCATTAGAGTATCTTCCTGAGACCCCAAAATTCATATTAGGATATGCTGTGGCTGCAGCCCTTTGATTCGGCTTTGGCCTGATGTTGCATTAGCTGATTAGAACATGGAAAACTACTGGATATGGCACAGGAATTGCTGAGCATAACAAATAGCAATGAGAAGCTAGCAAAAGTTGCAGGTGGTGCCGTGAGGATCTCATGGCTGGGTCTCCTGGGTGGCTATGGGGAAGTTATGTGAGAAACAAGCCAAACACCACAGCAGGGAGCACTGGGGACATTTCAGTAAGCACAGTCCTACAACACCAGTGGCACTATTAATAATTTATAAGGCTAAGAGGCTAAGATTGCCTAGGTAACGCTGCCAGAAAATATATATATATATTAGAAAAATAAGAAAAATAATTTGAGAAAAGTAATTTGCTGGTTACTTACCTGAGAGGAGACTCAGGTGGGAAAGGGAGGTTCAGCATACCAAAAAAGATGTCTGAAAAAAAGTAAAACTGGTAATAAAGTGTACAAATCATATGGAAGCTGTTGTTTGGAGATACCTGCAGCACAGCTCGGGGCTTGATCACTGCCGCTGGAGAAAGAGAACAAATTAAACCCGCTTCTCCAGCTATGACCTTAAAGTCAAGTTTGTTTCCATGTTCCATCAGACCCACGTAGCAGTGGTGGGCAAGGTGTGCTTTTCCTGGCTGGTAAGGGAGCATCCACACAGATGGATGCACCCTGGTCCCACCCTGTCTTTGCCTTCCAAGGTCTCCTGGCAGCAAGTGCTACCCACTGCATTATAACAAAAAATTCTCAGCCAGTCACTGCCCGAAAGCCTCCAGCCCTCTGGTAGGAGATACCTTCAGACTCAGGTGACACAGTCACATCTCATGCAAAGGAAAGAGCAAGAAGTCAAAAAGGCAGAGATTCACCAAATTAATCTAAAATTTTTTTGCACATTCAGTGATTCACTGAAAAAAAAACAGGTTGCTTCCTGAACAATATGTTATTCTATGTGTGACTCATTTGGGTATTAGTATTGTTTGTAATGAATATTCAACTCCAGTTGATTAGCATCTAAACATTAGCATAAGATTTGGAGTAGGCAGAACCGTTTAACCAGTTGCATGAAGACTTAAGTTCTGGAGCAGAATTTTACTACGGTTCTTATACATACATAGCTACTTTCCTAAAGATTTACATCCCTGTAAAATGCAGAATATCTTCAACACAGTAGCTAATTTTTATGGGCATAATCTTGTGCTTCACTGCTTTAGCATTAACAAAATTAAAAAAAAACTTGAATCTTTATATGCTACCAAGATGATGTGTCTCTCTGGGGCAAGAATAAAACCAATGTTCCCCAGTGAAGAAGGAGCCATGTTGTTTTGAATTGTCAGTGTTCAGGACATGGGTTTCACTTACCAGAAGCTTTTTGCTGGAGTTGCACACCATGATGATTGCACTGCAATAGTCTGTGGAAAAGAGAGGAGAAATGTAACCCTAGTGATAAGATCATACTGGAGGAACTGGGAAATGGGAAAGACTGCTTGAGAACTTAGACTGGCACTGAAAATCAACTGTTATTTAGAGGCAAAGCAGGGAGCTCTTGCAAAGAGAAAATGATGGGTGAATTTCCTAAAGTGAAGCTTGTGATGTAAGAATAACAAATGGCTTGGGAAAGCTCCCATTTTCCGCCCATATTCTCTTCGTTCCACTGCAACAGGAGGCCAGTGCCAGAGCCAAGCTCATTATCGCTTTTTTCCCAGAACCCCACCCTTGGACTTGGAAAATTGCAAGTAGTATTTTTGGAAAACATGGGGCATATCTAAGCTTAACCTTGTCCCTGTGCAGATCTCAAAGAATCAAGCTGTAGCAACAGTAACAACAACAAACCAGAGCTATACGGATGGGCTCCAGAGAGAGAGCTGTGACATGCTAGATATTGGAGGGATTGCCGTGGCTCAGGCCGTGTTTGGTAGAGTGCATTAAAAAAAAAAAAAAAAAAAAAGACATAGAATAGGAGGAAGAAACAAAGCCATACCAGATGTCCAGAAAGACGATAATCTACTAGTGCAATATTGTGACAAAAGCAGTTGGAAAGTATGGAGAACAGTTTTGACTCCACACCTATAATAATGGCATTACATAGCATTTATAGAGTATTTCTCAGCTGCACATCTAAAGCTCTTTACAAAAGATGGGGATCATTATCCTAATTTTGCATTTGGGAAATGAATACATAGGGAGTTTAAGCCAAAATTTTAAAAGTTGGCTCATTCTGGGGTTCTTAGCTTGGATCAACCAAAGGATCCAATTCATGGAGGCATCAAACATCTGCAACTCCAGATAGAAAGGCTAATGGCTGCAGGTGTTCATCAGCAAAAAAAAAAAAAAAAAAACATGTTGCAAACACATCAGGTTGTAGATTTCAGACACTAGTATTCCAGGCTAGCAGATGCCTGTGGGAAGTTGGCCTGGGTGATGTGGCAAAGGTTGAATGTAGACATTAATGACAGAAATAGCATCCCAGTCTACAGACTCCCAACATACACAGTACTATCCATTGAACTACAGTGTCTTCATCCAAATATACTCCAGCAGAATTCAATGTATATTTCTGTTTGTTTTTTCATTTGTTTCCTAGCTTACCTATTAGTATTAAGTGAAAAGGATAAAGTGTGAAGAGTAAAGAATGTTGATCTCTTAGTTAAGGCTGGAAAAAAAGACTTTTTTTTCCCCTTGTATTTACTCCATAGCTAATATTGGGAAATTAACAAACCGTAAGAACATAACAATAGGATGGCCAAGCTCCACTTCCAGAATATCCAGCAAAAATGACCCCATACAGATCTCAGGGGCACAACAGCCTCACTAGCAGGATTTCAAATCCAACCTAGCTGAGTTAAAAGACCAAGTTACTGTGGTTATTTTGGTCCCAATACTCCAACCAGCCAGGAGCTGGACGGGGTACATAGAGTATCAGACATTGTGCTACACAGACATAACTTAATCTCTGTAGTAAGCACAATGCTATTACCAAACAAAGAGAGAAGGAAGAGGCAGCTATTGTTGGAAATTAATGATGTTGAGTTCACTAATCCCTTCGCAGATTAGAGGTTTGCAAGTACCTCACGGCTTTGGGGAAAAAAAAAGTTAAAAAAAGAAAAAAAGATGTAATTGCTATATAGAAGGCTGGATCCCAACAAAATTTCCCGCCCTGTCCCTATTATAATAACTACTTGCTACAGTTTGCATCTGCTCCAGAGCACAGCTCACTGCAGGAAGAGCTTCCTCTGGAGAACAATCTCATAAGGCAGAAGCAGCTGCTCTTGTTCCTCCTGCTCTCCCTCTTCAATTCTTCAGAGTCATGACACCAAATTTCAAATGGTGAGTTTGCTTTATTACTCCAGCTTTCAGTGGAGGTTGGGGACAGGCTGATAGCAGGGATTAGACATCATACTGCGATGCATGAAAGGCCACTGATGCCAGGACCCAGCCCCACTTCCTCCCAACCTCAGAGCTGTTCAACTAATAAATTAATTTGCCTGTTTAAAATCTAAAAAAACTACAAGATGTTCCAATTTTTCAATAATCTACATTGACAAAAATGAAAGGATGTTATTTGTATGCTGATTTAGCTGGTGAAAAGCCAAACTGCAGATAATTTGGCCTGGTGCCAGCCTGGGTTGTTCCATTTCTTCCCTACCCCCAGCTCAGTACAGACAATATAGCTACAATGCATCAGTAGCTGGGCCAAAAATTTAAAGAAATGGCAGTGTTAGAGAGAAGGCTAAGAAGCAGCAGACATCAAAATAGCTATCTTGCCACTGCAGCTATATCAGCCCTAACATCAAAGTATGTTGTTTGCTTGCTTCAGCACCAGTAATTGCCATTGGTTTTGTGCTTTTATGGCTTCTGGTTTTTTGCGCATGAAAACAATTCTCATTTATGTTTACTACTGTTTTTTCTGCTAGTTATCAGTCAGGAAGAAAAAAAGTGTATCCTTCAATAAATCTCATGTCCACAGTGTAACAAACACACAATAGATTACTCCTGCAACGCACCATCAATCCTGAGTTTTGCAAATCAATAACCAGACTGCAAAACATAGCAACAAAGGCAAAAAATAGTGCCGTAGCTACAAAGTCCTCCTCTGCTCTTGTAGATTGACTGCCTCAAAGCTTTGAGCTGCCTATGTGCAGCCCAGCTCTTGAGTGAGCACCTCAGACGGACTGAAGGCCTTTGGAGCTGTCCCTTATTTGAATAAAAACTAGAAACTTAACTTTTCGAACTGAGAAAAGCTTGAGGAAACTGAAAACAAGTAAAAAGAACCTTTCCTTCCAGCTCAGTTGCTGCAATCCGGAGCAAATCCTACCCCAGACTCAAGGACTGTCCAGTCTCTCCTGCATCCTAACTCCCCTTCCCAGCTATGTTTGGCCATTTCTCCAGCCCTCTACTTGAGCGTTTGCGGTGACTTTCACATTTCTTTTTGCCCATTATATCTGTCGTTCTCCAAAACCTTTGCATCCTAAGCAGATTAAGTCATTTTCCATGAGCCTCTCTTTCTTTCTCGAGTCAGTGTCTTTAAAGGAGCATAACACATAAAACAAAACCAAAAAAAGAAAGCAGGCATCGTCCATCCCAATCTACAATGGATCCCGGTCTGCTCATCTATATCATGTTGAGAGCAACAGCAGTTCACTTCTAGTTGCATATACAAGATTCCAAGTAGCAAATTTGTGCCAGAAAAGAATGCTTTTAAACCAGAATTCACTACCCAGACATTATGAAACAGACTATGCTGTGAGGTCACTTCATACATCAGAACCAGAATGACAGAGGACCCTACAGACTTGCCTGTTCCCTAACAGCTTGAACACTAGTGATCAAGAGTGAAGAGGGGGACAAAACAAAAGAGTATGTTCATGTTCTCATGTGGCAATGAGCACAATCTAACAGGATTTGCGCAAACAAATATTTTTTGCGTATACAGATATCTGGCTTTCTGCTGTAACTGTTCAGCTGGATCACCCTCAGGCCCCCACCGCCATCACACCACCCTTAATGAAAGGCCCACAGCCTCCATCTTCAAAAGTCTCTGATGATTGGCTCAACTATTTGGAAAAAGGTCATCCATTCTCTCTCTGGAGAGAAAAGCTGAATCTGGGCCTACAACAAAAACCTAAGTTATGCAAAGATATGAGTAAAAGACAACCTGACTTAAAGGACACTCAAGCGGTTACCAGAGCTCTCATGGCAAAGCTGCGTAGCAGAACTTCATTCTCAGCATTTCCTTGGACACTGGAATCACTCATCCCAGAAAAAAGAAAGAAGACGGTTTCTTCACTCTCTGGAAAGTGGCTGGACACCAAATGCAATCAAATTGCTTTACTCTAAGTAATGGAAGATGATTTTAAACCAAGGATGCCTCAGTAACCTGTGAAGAGGAGCCTGGGACATCTTCAGAAGCTAGTGACAGATTCCAGACTGCCATGGATGGAAGTTGCAGATGGGCAAAATAAGTTCTCTAGAACAATGAAGACATTTATCTCCAGGCAGAGTAAGAATCTTTAATGACGGCAGGTTGCTTAGATACTAGTCCGGACATACATAAACTGTCATCTAAAAGACAACATTTGCAAGAACAGGTGCCTCAAAGGCTCTGCTAGGGTGGGTGCAAAGTTACAGAGACGGAGAAGTGGCACAACTGAATTACAGGAAAACAGTCAGCATTTGGAAGCTTTATACTCAAACAGCTATTAACTGTGACGTGGCTCACTGTATATGCAATAATGTGCTCCTTACTACATCACATTAATCACTTCTTTTTTTCCTTATGTTTCCTAAAAAATACTTACAAGTTACCAAGTAACTGCCACCAGTATTTATTAATTTTAAATGCAGAACCAACATATTTCCAGGGAAAGATGTCATCCATAAATATAAAACTCAATATATTGCTGAGTAGAGGGAGCACATTACTTAATTGCTATATTGCAATTGCTATAAGTAATTGTCAAGTGCTAACCACTACTACAAATCTCAAGTAAAAATTGGAAAGTTCGCGTGTTGCTGCTAATAATTTAAATCACTAAACTTAGACTTTTGCACTCTACATAGAAGAACAGAACAGATAAAATACATTGATTGCTTTACATGGCAAAAGCTAGGCATGTACAACAACTTTAGGTGTTCATTCACTATTCATTCACCAAAATGAATAACATTGCAGATTGAGAATAGTAGTTCATATAAGCATGAATATGTGCAGTTAAAATCAATATAGTCTTACTATTTGTTCCAACAGCAAAATGCCTAGTATAGAAAATGTCTTAAGATTACTACTTCAACACCAAAAATAAAAACAGCAAAAGCACCAGTAGCCATTTACCAAGCGGTGCCACTGATGTGTGCAAAAGAAGCTGAGTAATGAGTATGATATTTCAGCCAGTTTCAGAAGTTAAATTACATGTGTGCTCAAAATGCTAGTATACAATTACTCAATTAGGTAAAGCACTAGATTGTTACTAAAAGGCCTGTGTTTGTGTGTCCTCTCAGTCAAACTCTGCCTGGTTTCCATTATGTGAGGGACAGGAGAAAACAGATGGAAATGAGGAGATATAGGGAAGATTGATCACATTATTCTAACACAAGGGATATTAGCAGGAATTTAGAAGGAACATACAAACGATGGGAACCAGATGGGGAGCGATGACGAGATATAAGGCATTTCTACCTCTATATCATTGATTCATTGACATCAAACCAATGACTAATGAAATTTAAAATAATAATTCGTACTTATTTTTACTGTCTCAGGAATGTCCATAAAATGATCTCACATCCTCATTTCCATAACTGGATCTGCCTTGGGAATTTCAAGTGGTGTAGTAACTAATTACCTCTCCCTGTAGGTGTAGCCCCTCCAAGTCACCATTAGAGCCACCAATCCTGTGATACACATGAAAGCAGTGTTACATGAACTCTTATACAGAATTTCCCCAAAGTCTTTATTTGCATGATATTTGGATGACATTTGCACAACGATTCTCTGGTTACATATCTGTGTTTCCAATATATATCAACAGTCCTACAGCTTTTGGCTAGGTAGTAAGGCACATTTCCTTCCCACATTTCCAAGAAAGTTTACAGGTCGGAGCTTTGAACTTTTCCAGACCAGTATTTTCATCTGCACACTTTTTGAGTTGGTGACAGAACAACCATGGATATTCGATATTCATTTCCTCCAAATGCTCCAGCAGATCAAAGAAAAAACATGTCTTCACTTACCTAATACAGCAATTTTTGCTTGTTAAGGGAATTTCCAAACCAAATTCTGATTTTACATTTTTACTAATATGAGAAGTCAAGGTGCTCTTTAGAGATAAAATAAATCCTTCTATGTTTTTATATATATTGTATAAAAACAACTTTCACAGAATCACAAAATAGTTGAGGTTGGAAAGGACCTCTAGAGATCACCTGGTCCAACCCTCCTGCTCCAGCAGGGACACCCAGAGCACGTGGCACAGGGTGGCATCGAGGCAGGTTTGGAAGATCTCCAGAGAAGGAGACTCCACAGCCTCTCTGGGCAGCCTGTGCCAGGGCTCTGTTGTCCTCACAGTAAAGAACTTCCTCCTTTTATGGAGGTGGAACATCTTGTGTTTAATTTGTACCCATTACCCCTCGTCCTGTCCACTGGCCACTACTGAGAAGAGTTTGGCCCCATCCTCCCTCCATTCACCCCTCAGGTATTTGTGCATATTGATCAGCTCTCCTCTCAATATTTTCTTCTCCAGCCTAAACAGGCTCAGCATGCTTAATCTTTCCACATAAGATGGATATTTGAGTCACTTAATCGTGTTTTCCATTCTAGGCTGGACTCTCTCTAGAAGCTTCTGTTCTTCTTGTACTGTGGAGCCCAGAACTGTACCCCAATACTCCAGGTGCGGCCTCACCAGAGCTGAGCAGAGGGGCCAGATCCCCTCCCTCGACCTGCTGGCAACGCTCCTCCTCATGCAGGCCAGGATCCCACTGGCCTTCTTCAGATTCAAATAAAGTAATTATGTATGTTTAGACGAAAGAAATAAAAATAATCACCAAAAAGAAGGCAAGGAGCTGAAAAATCATCCTTTCAGATACAAAATTCGGGAAAGATGGTAAAATATAAGCAAGGAGGGTGGAAATGGGAACATTGATTAACTTTGCTTTCTCAATAACAAAAGAAAGTCAGCTTAGGACTTAAGCTCAGAGTCTGCCATGCCTCTCAGACAGCAATGTGTAGGTGTCAGATAAGAGATCCTTTCACTTCGAAGCAAAAGTCAAGTTGCAGAGTGAAACAATATGTAATTAGTAACACCATTTGATCTGATGGTGTAAAACATCTCTCAGGCTTAGGCTGATTATTCAAGCCAATCACAGAAATGCTTCAGATATATTATCCAGCTGTGTCAGAGGGAATGCAGGCACAAAGCGTTTTGTATCTTTTCCTCTCAGGCACCGAAAAGTTCAAACACCACATTGATCTTTCCAGGTTCCCACCTGTACCCTCCTCTTCCCTTGGAGAGTGGGCAAGGCGGGGGCTGCTCCTTGCAAAACTGGGACTAGATGTTCACGTTATACCCTTCTGCTACCTCTCTCCTCCCCATAAATTTTCAATCCAGAGGCCACTTGCAATTAAAATTGACAGGAGTAGAGCTCTCCAAGATATTAAACCCCTGAGAGTTTCATGAAAATTG
>NW_010585010.1:213785-225736 GCF_000705375.1 Tinamus guttatus | reverse complement strand
CCTTTTTAAACATCAAATAGCCTGCCTAGGAGAGCACCACAATCAGTGGAACCTGGTTTCTAATGCGCTTGTATCTCATGGCTAATTAATGCTATGGTGGAAGCTACCAAGCCAATGATCTCAGCACAGTTCACCTTAGACATGGGAGAGTCTACTCCAATCAGCTCTCCTCTGTGTTCCTTAACTGTACCAAACGAAAAAAAAAAAAAAAGTTGATGCCATTTATCATACACATCTTCCCGCTGACAGCACTCTGTGTTGTGGACTTTCTACAGTCTAATAAAAGAGCATTGCAGCCTGAAATGCTATTTTCTATGGAATATTCATAAACCCTTTCTCTCTCTTTCTCATTCTGATACTCTTTCCTGCCTTTCTTTCAGAAGGATTATCAGATGCTTATTAAAGCGTGAGCTCATCCTCTAACCGTAGGATGCTTGAGCTAAATTTGCCCTTCAGCTAGCAGTGAAATCCAGCTGAAACTAGGCTTTGCCAATGTCTGTTGCTTTCTTGAGGAAAAAGGTGTTTTCAGGGAGCTGGGACACAAAATATTTCTAAGTCATGAGATTTAAATAACTTATAATATCTTATTTGTCATAATGATTGAAAAGTTACACCAGGTAAAGAGAAATATCTATTTGCAATATTCCAATGATTTCTATACAGATACACAACCACCAGATGCTCATGAATGACAGCCAGTCTAAATTCTTCATAACACGTGATTTCTACACAAGTGCCATTCTGAAACATGGTAAGATTCATAAACAGATCGTTTGAAAACGACTTAACAAGTTTTCTGCCAATTGAATTTTTGGTTCTTCTAGATGGGAAAGGTTCAATTTGATTTATTCCTGACCCTTTTTTTACTAGCAATAAGACAAGTAGAGGAAAGAACCCATCTTCTTTTGTTATGGCCATTAGGATGAGATGTTTATAGGAAAGATTGTTTTCAATAAGAAAAGAATAATACTAACATCCTGTTAAACAACAAAACATAAAAAGAAGCTGAAGAGTTTTTATTGTTACAACCATTTTAAATCAAATTCACAATATTTCTGTGAAAATGCCTATTTCATCCTATTAGATGCTGCCTGGAATAAAAAAAAAAAAAAAAAAGGCAAAACCAAAACAAAAGAAACCAGTTTAGCTCTGCTCTTCCCTGCGTAAGCTTACACCCTTAGAGGATATCTGGCCTGAATTTCTTTTCACCTCCTTACTTTTTTTATACCAACACTGACAACAATGAAATCATCTGGCTAAATGGTGGGAAGAAACAGGTTCGTGTTATCCTAGATTGGTTTAACAGAAGTCATTATTCATCCACTAATAACCTGACTCATATCTTGAGAATCCTTAGAGTTATACTATGAATTCTACTGTATTGTCTACAGAATCATGCTACATAAGTAATGTAGTCTCATTTTTTCCTTAGTTGTATATCATGAAATTAATACAATTCTTGCTACCTAGGTATGGTGAGCACTTGTTCCCTTGCCAAGGTATTTCTAACGTCTGATAGATGTGACAGTTCAAGTAAAACATCCTGAAACTCTGCCAAAACTCCAAATTGCAGTGAATGCAACTTTATGCTCAAAAGAATTCCATTAACTTTTGTCTGACTTGCTTTTTTTTTTCTGCTTGTTTTCAACAAGCACTCATAGCAAAATCTGATGAATAAAACAGGCAAAACTATTCTTGGGATGTATTTACATATATCCTACATATTCTACATTTAGATGTAGGAAACACTTGAAAGCCTTCCAAAATTCTTGAAATTTCCTGAATTCCTGTGCTTTTATTTAGAAAAGCTATATATAGATGATTCTAGATTTCTGCCTAATTACAAATGTCACATAAAAAGCACCTATCCTTGCAGCACTCAAGGAATTCAGAGCAAAAGAGAGATTTCAAAAAATCAGGTGAAATATGTTACACATACGGAAACAGTCTGTACCATTACTTATCCATTAGAAGTTATTCTATCAAAAGAGAAAAATTTTTGTCAAATATGTCTTGTGACTTGAATTGCTTCTTTTACAACATGAAGACCAGTGACGTGTACTGCTTCAGAATACAAATATATTTATAAATTTATAAGATAAAATAGCAGGCAAATTGACCATTTGAAATTTTACATTATTTTCTTAGGTAACAGGTTTTCAAAGTTTATGATTATGACACTCTGCCATAACACCATGTAGAAACTTGTAGAGTTTCTGCTGCCTCCATGCACAAGGACAAGATATTTTAGCACAAGCCACAGAGGTTCTCAGCTTTAAGACACCCACAGGATCAGTCCCTATAAACAGAAACTGTCATTCTTCCCATTGTCTCTGTCAATAAGAGACAGTGATTAGTAAATCCCTGAACAAATTCTACCCATGCAATAGTGCGGGGGTGTGTTTCCCACTGTGTATCTCCTATACTATCACTGAAATTAAATAGATTGAAAATGAAATGGATTTGTTCTCGACCTTCGAGTTGGTAACCTACTACAGAGAATAAATCCTCAGCCTCTATGTCTTTGCTGTGAAAATACTTCGGATACACACATTTCTCAGCAGAAATTTAAAGCATTTCTCTCAAGGAAGAAATTCCATCAAGATATCCTACATCAAGGTAAACTTTTCCAAGACAAAGCACTGGACAATTAACTCCAGTCATGGGCAGGGCTGCACTGAAGGAAAGCAGCAGATTCCTATGTGTGTGTTTGATTGCTTGGGTGATGCGACTAGCTAATGATGGGAGGCACCCAACCTAAGCAAGTGTCTGAGGAGACCCCTCCAATCTCCTAGCATGAGGAAATCTCAGCTATGGCTTGCAAACAGCCCAGAAGAGAGACATTTTTCTGGGAATCTCAGGCAGCCTCGATGTAGCACAATGAGCTGGACAACTCTGCACCTGACCCATGTCTTCACCCAGTGGTGCCGCAGGAATTCAAAGGTACCATATATAGTTGTCTGAGACTAGTGTGGACTGCTGCAAAGTCATCCTGCATGGTGATGCTGTCACATACCTGCCCATGAGGGCAATGGGACTGTAACTTGTTGATAAATCAGTAACAAATCAGTCTCATTAATTTTTAGATTCTAAAATTTTTAGATTTCACTTTCCCTCATGAACCAGTAGTGTAATCTCAAACGTAAGATATATGTTTCACTCTTCAGGACTATTCTCTTGAGGAGCTTTTCTCCCTCCATTGGCTCCACGCAAAACCAAAGGAGACCAGCCTCCTAGCCTCAGTGCCATAGTTCACATAATTCAAATGTCTCTCATTTAGCCGGTCTATGCTTGTGTCTGACGTTCACTTCCTTCACACTTCCTACAAGATACCCCATCGGAGGGCATTCTCAGTTCTTACCAGGCAGAATATGAAACTCCTTTTTGAGGAGATCTTCACCATTTTTTCTCCTCTGAACTCTGCAGTGCTAACACTGTGCTAACACCATGTCTAAGGTTTGCATAGTTACATGTATACAATAGCTACATGTGTACGATAGCTCAGGATTAGAAATGTCAAGTTTGGCAATATTTGCATGCAGATCATCCAAAACCCTCCAGTCTGAAAAAAAAAAAAAAAGAAAGAAAAAAAAAAAAAGAAAGAAAAGAAAAAAAAAAGAAAAAAGAGAGAGAGAGAGAGAATGCACATTCTGATTAAAACAATGTTGGTAATTTTTCTGCCACTACCTTATATATACTGAAACTGACCAGAGTTTCAGCTATGATGGACATCAATATTGACACATGCTAAGGTTTTCTGATTCCCTAGCATTAGGGTGCATCTACCTGATTTGTTGGCCATCAAAAAGCCATCAGGTGACATTTTTTATTTCCACTGATGCAAGAGAGACAAATAAGTCCTGCAGGCAGACCTGGAGTGGACAGATTTTTCCAGAAGGAATATGGCTAGAATATTAAATGCTATGATTTTGCAATCAATAAGTTGATAAGGAAAAGACTGATTGTGCAAGCAAACAACCCCTATATGTTTAGTTTCAGGCAGGATTGAAACTTCTAGTAAAACTGAGGACTTCCAATCACCATTTCTCAAAATTTCTGGCAAGTCTTTATAGATCCTGTATAAACTTCCACCGGCGAGTTTCTTTGTGTGTCATCTGAACGTGGATTATAGCCAACAATGAAAAAATAAAGGCAATACATAAACCTCTCAATGTCTTTCCACAGGGTTAATGATTATCCAGTATCAAGAACAGTTGCTAAGCTACCCCACAAAGGAGAATAAAATCATACTTTTATAAACTAACCGAAAATTATGTGTAAAAAAATTTTAATCATTCAAAATCACTAATTTTCATAGAATTTTAAAAATGCAGCTTGATATATACCACATGGTCCTTCATGATTAGTACCATATGGGCTTTTTTTCCCCTCTTGTTTGACGTATAATTAAAATAGGTAGATTTTCCAGTGGACTAATAATAGATTTTTACTTGACAGGCCACACTGCTTGACACTACAGTGAAGTCTTAACTGGAAATAGCGGTAATCTCCATATTTTGCTCACTTGATACTTGCTGAGCTCATTTCAGATGAAAACACTTCATTTGGTTTTGCTCTTCTCATTTTGCAACACACACACTGATGGAAACCTTCAGGTTCCACTGTCTGCTAATAACAAACCTCAGAGCATTTTCTGTTGCTATCCTAGCCTTCCTTTCTTCCCCAAGTACTTTGATCCTTGGAATGCATTTTCCAGCAAATAGTTCATATGGACAGAAATGAAATCAAGCTTTCTAATCCTATGGCTTTATAAATCTGTGTGGATTTTTGCTGTTCCAAAATGATAAAGAGGGATTTTATTCTGAAATAAGAGGTTTTTGTGAGAATCACAGAATCACACAGATTGAAAAGAACAACCACAATAACTGAGGTACAAGTTTTATTCCAGCTCTGAGAACAGAGTATCAGCTATGACTCAGGTATTTCATAGTCTCCAGACAACTTTTACATTTTATTACTGAGTTACCTTGTACCCATATTGAGGTAGCTGTGGCACTGCAGTAATTTACTGCCTTGTTATCCTTAGCCCTTGGAATAGACACTAAGTGGTCATCACAACCCAGTGGTTTTGGAAGAGTCTTGAAGGTGCCCTGGGCTGTAGCTGCCCCCTGACCAAGATCAGGAATGCATTTAACATCTACTTTTATCTACATCTATCCCCGCTATCTGGTCTGGCCTTAAACACACAGGAATACAGCTTCTGGGGAACACATTTCCGCTGCATTTTAACACATCCCCTGACCTCCTAGCTTATGGCAATACCACTGTAAGTGACTGCCTGCAGCAAGATGGGCAGAAGCACATTTTACAGTGACTGGCAAAGACAAGGCTGGTGTATTTTGCAAAAGCTTTTCATTTTTAATGAGCTATTCACTTTTTGTACTCATTTTATTTAATAGTTTAGCCTTCTAACTCTCTCTTCTCTCTGGTAGTGAATTACTTTCCAGAAATAATAGGGAATTTTAAGCATCATCGTGTTGCTGGTATTGTCACTTGAAAATGTGGGTCACCATCACCTCGTCACCCCATCCTGGTTTGCTCATTAGTGGCGCTATGTGTGGAAAACCTCTAAAGACCATTACCACTGTAGTCTAAAGCCAATGTGCCAGCATAATGAAAAACAATTCAGCAGTTCCCTATGCTCTGTTAGTTGTGTTTGTCATAAATGAGTTGTGGAGATTTGGAGTGAATGATCCATATCATATTGAACTGTCCTTTTTATCGCTGACAATTGAAGGTGACTGAAAAGCTGGGTCAGTGTCAGACTGTATCTAATTGGAAACCTTTCCTCATTAATGTTCGATGTTGACTTGTATTAGTTGATGAAATTAGGAGCACAGTGGAATGGATTTTGTTACACAGAATGAGCTGGTTGAGCTCTCTTCCATTTCAATGTTATTTTAACCCCGCCCCTGGCTGCTGAAAAAGGAATCCCAAAGCCAGGGAGCTGCGAGTGAGGCAGGATTAAGAGAAAACAGAGGAAAAATGTCAGTGCTGCTCAGAAAATTGAAACCATGTGCATATTTATGCCACATTTACTCCAGCAAATCTGTTGTAAAAATACTTCCTTATAGATCATCTAGGGTTATTTTTTTTTGAATCAGCAGGAGGAAAGGAATTTTTCCCGGTAAAAAGGAAATGGCAAGTGTGGGGAAAAAAAAGTGTGTGCTTATTTTCTGGAAAGCAGAACAAAGCAACAACAAAATAATTATTTTTATTTTCTTACTTTTGCCATATGAGAAATGTAAAACTGTTTTATCCACCCTCAACCCTGAATAATCCATTTTCCTGTTTACTAGCTCCTGCAAAATTTTCCTAATTGAAGGAAACAAAGACAAATCTGTAACAATAAAAGTTTTAAATATAACAACATGACCTAGAGAAAATATGCAAAAGCCATGCTAACAAGACAGACAAGACACAATATTTCTTTTATTTCTTTTTTTTTTTCTTTTTGGCAACATTTTGATGACTTTAAAAAAGCAATAATACTGGGAAATTCAATTAAGGTGCAAATTATTGCAGTTACATTGATCATTCAGCAATTTTGTATAGGATCATGATGCCTAGAGACCCTCAGACAAAGGCAAATTCTGCCCTTACAGAAGAATGGGCTTACAAAAGATTCTCAGTATCTAGTGCTTTGCTATCACACACACAAAAAAATGCTACATGATTTTGTCCTCAAACCTACAACAGCTTCTCAAACATACTCCTTTTTCTTTTTTCTTTTTTCTTTTTTTTTTTTTAACTTCAACAGTAATTCATTAAAACTGAATATATAAGGGACAATATGCTGTCAGCTCCTTGTAATGTACCCTTTAAGCCCATAAGTCAGTGCTAATTATGGACAGAACCTCAAAACATACTGGGAATGAGATTTTCAGATTTATTCTGAAAAGAGCAAGGGCTTGCTTTTCCAGGCCACTTTTCTGAATCCCTCAGAGGTTTCAGCTTCTATTTAACTGATGATTCATGGCTTTTTGCCCCAGAAGTCTTCCCACAAACCAAAAACATGTAAGTGGACCCAAAATTTCACTTACATCTGTATCTCAAAGATGTGCCAAAATCACCATGCAAATAGCCTCAAGTCTGTGATCTCAGAAATTCCACTTCTGATCAGAAGCACTGAAATCAAAATAAGCAACTCCCATGGACTGCTTTCAAGACTCAAAAACTGTTCAGTAGTCTGAGCTACTTTGTCAATGTCTCCCTGTTGTATATTTAGCCAAAGAGATTGACCCACCCTCACTACAAACAGTGTGTTCCTGTAGGTATGCTAACTTGTAATCAGAAACACCGTCATATAAAAAGATACAAAAATAAATGATAGTTTCAAAGGTGGAAAAGATAAGTGTATCAAAAATAGAGAATATCACATACTCTTTTAACAGAGAGTGACTGAGCAACAAATTACCTTGGTGCATTGCTGAAGCATTTATGTTGGTCACATTATCTGCTTATTAACTTAGAAATTAAGCTAAACAGTTTTGGTACATCTTTCAGTGCAGTTTTATGTTTATAATGTATAAATATATCTTTCAGAATTTTTGAATAAAGATTTGGTGTTACTTTAGAAGAACTGATAGGTCTTTTTCATCTGTTTTGGCTATGACAAAAATCCAGAAACTTGCCTGTTATTACAGAAAAGCTTGTGTTATAACCCCGAGTGTATAAATGTATGTTATACACTGGAGTAACAATTTCAGAGGTTATAGCTAGCTACCAGTAGATAAGATATAATTGTTTCCGCTTGTCTTCAATCAAAGATATTTTGATTTACATAATACATTCTCTTTCAATTGTCTTTTTCTACTTGTGCACATTAGGAGTAGACTAGATACCAGTTGCTGCTTTGCTTCTAATCCTGGTGCTGCTGGACTTGAATGGCTTGTTAGAATCTTATTTTGATGTCCCAACATCTTTCCTCTGATGTTATAAGAAGGCTTTGTCCCAGCTTCAGAGGTCTTCTTTGGCTCGACACAAAAAGAATGAATCATACAACTTTAATCTATCCCCCCAGAGCCAAGCATTTGGAGTGCAGTGAATATTTTGCATTATCAATCAGGGTAGTTTTTAGGAATGCATCTTGCTACAATGGAAATTTTTGAAATTTCTTCTACTGCACTCAGCTCCCACAAGATATTTAAAATAACTATGATATATTCTATGATAAATTCTAATAGGAACAGGGAGGAGTCATAAGTAAGAGAAAATAAAACAAAATAAAATAATATACACAAAACACATCGTGATTGTGTGATAGAAAGATCCCTCTGTAAAAGATCTAAGGTATCTATACATAGATGAGAATAAATAGTTGTTACCTAAGCAGCAAAGAGAATTCTATAATTTCCAAATGGTAAAATTTCTGAAATGGAACCAGTGGCTTTAATAAGAACATGAATTTTCAATTAAGTTATTTAAATGCTTATTTTGGAAAGTGCTAGTGCAGATGTATCTATTCTGATTCTTTTGCTGTCTACAGACTTCCTTCAGATGCCACTGTACTCTTTTCCATACACCCAGAGGTCAGCATAGTTACTTTGCTCAGGTTCATCAATAATATTTCCCTGTCATCTGTATTGAATTTATGAACCTCAACCACTAGGAAAATTTTAGATTTTAAAACAGAAGACTATTGACATCCAGACATGGGAAGTTAGTGGTTAAACCAACACATCTCACCTCGCAAGTTGTCATTCATCGACCTTCCTCCTGATGTTTCAGGTGCTGTTTAAGAAAAGCTGCAGACATTTTGTTGGCACCAGACATGAAATTCATATTGGGTACATTATTTGGCCACATCATAAAATAGCATCATCCGTCTGACGAATGGAAAATTTTTAATGGGTGCACTCTTAATTATAATAATTTGGAAGAGAAAGACATCAGCTGAAACTGTAGCAAGAAGGTCATTCAATGAGATTTGTGACTTTGCAGTCCATTTTCCATTTTCACATTAATATCAATCTTTCCTGACCATAATTCCTGTTTTGCTTAGAGTTTCTGACTTTTTTTTTCTCTTTTTCTTTTTTTCTTTTTTTCTTTTTTTTTTTTTATTGCTGTAAAGACAGGACACAAAATGTGACTACTCAGTGTTTTGTTTATGGTCAGATTATGGTAGTGATGTGACAATTTCTAACATATCACACAAACTCCTTCAAAGCATAGTATCTCTG
Organism: Tinamus guttatus; assembly: GCF_000705375.1. The sequence goes on along the minus strand of NW_010585010.1, from coordinate 216,533 downwards.
GGTCACTGGCGTTCAGGGAAAAGAATATATGCACGTCTAAGCCCTACCAATGGATATCTGCACTACACCAAATGGAAGGCAGAAAAGGCATAGAGAAGAAACAGCAAGTGAAATAACTCTTTCCAACCTCAAAATATCTGAAAGTCAGAAAAAAATCTACTTCCCATGCATCTTTAACAAGACTTCATACTACTAAAGGGCTTTGTTAGACAGCTTTCCAGTAAAATATGTAATAAACATTGTATTCAACTGATGTTTTTTACTGCTTTCAGCATCAGATGTGTCATCTATGAGTTGTTTTTTTTTTTTTTTTTTTTTTTTCTCTTTAGGGTTTTTTTTCCTTTTCTTTTCCAGAAAAAACTTCAGTGCCTCCTTTTGGAGAAGCTGTGCATGCCCAGGGTTGCGGCCACATTCACTCTGAGCTCTGCAGGGAGTTCCCACATCATATGCAGGGATGGGGACCATAGCTGCCACATGTGTGAACATCACCACCACAGTGGGGTCTCAGCTGTCTTCTTCCATGGGCAAGTTGGGTACTGTTGGGACCCTGCACCTGGAGAGGAATAACCCCAGGCACTAGAACAGAGTAGGAGTTGGCCCACTGGATGGCAGCTCTGTGGAGAAGGATCTGGGAGTTTGGGTGGACAACAAACTAACTATGAGCCAGAAATGTGTCCTTGTGGCCAAGAAGACTGATGAGATCCTGGCGTGAACTAGGAGGATCGTTGCCAGCAGGGGGAGGGAGGGGATCCTGCCCCTCTCCTCAGCTCTGGGGAGGCCGCACCTGGAGTGTTGTGGGCAGTTCTGGGCTCCCCAGGACAAAAGGGACATGGAGCTACTAGAGATGGTCCAGCGTAGAACCACAAAGATGATTTAAAGGACTCAGATATCTCTCTTATGTGGCAAGACTAAGTGAGCTGGGCCTGTTCAGCCTGGCGAAGAGGAGATTTAGAGGGGATCTTATCAATATATACAAATACCTGAGGGGAGAATGTAAAGAAGATGGGACTAAATTCTTCTTGGTGGTGGCCAGTGATAGGACAAGAGGTAACAGGTATAAATTAAAACACAGGAAGTTTAATCTGCATAGGAGGAAGAACTTCTTTCCTGTGAGGGTGCCAGAGCCCTGGCACAGGCTGCCCAGAGAGGCTGTGGAGTCTCCTTCTCTGGAGATCTTCCAAACCCGCCTGGATGCCACCCTGTGCCACGTGCTCTGGGTGTCCCTGCTGGAGCAGGGGGGTTGGACTAGATGATCTCTAGAGGTCTCTCTCAACCATTCTGTGATTCTATATCTGCCAGTACCTACTTAATTGTACCTCAAACATGTTTACACTTTAAGCAAATGTCAACAAACAGCTCTATTCCTCCCAAAATTAATCCTATGAAAGCCTCTACCATTCCCTTGTCAATACATAACTTGGATGGAAGTCTAAGCATAAATCTTGCTTCCTCCAGGGAATGTGATAACGTGATTCCCATACAAGAGCAAAGAAAACAGAATAATCATTCCATGTCTCCTAAAAGATAGTCTTATATCAATATAGTCAGCTAGGATGAGTGCATATGTATGACCCTAGAAACAAGCAATGTGTATTCAAGAACAGCATTTTGACATGCAAGAAAAACAAACAAAACAACAACAACAACAAAAAAGAGCCATCAGAAGGAGGGTCAAACTGCAAATGCAAGATCAGCAAGCACATCATGGTAGTGCAACTGGGGAGGCTATTTGTTCAATGCTAGTGTCCATAAATATTTTCAATTTCAGCTTCAGGTCTAACTTGCCAGGAGAAGATTAACTGTAACTTAGCATTTTACATAGTTTTCTTTGTAATTCAGTTATACATATCTTAGTGACAAGTCAGGCTGATGGTTAACTTAAGATTAATAATGCTATATTTGGACATTAATAAAAGAGACATTTTTTCTTTCTTTCCTTCTTTCTTTCCTTCTTTCTTTCCTTCTTTCTTTCCTTCTTTCTTTCTTTCTTTCTTTCTTTCTTTCTTTCTTTCTTTCTTTCTTTCTTTCTTTCTTTCTTTCTTTCCTTCTTTCTTTCTTTCTTTCTTTCTTTCTTTCTTTCTTTCCTTCTTTCTTTCCTTCTTTCTTTCTTTTTCTTTCTTTCCTTCTTTCCTTCTTTCCTTCTTTCCTTCTCTCTTTCTTCACTAAAACTAGCCCCTCTATTAGCCAATGATACCTTGTTGCAGCAGTATTGCAATGGGGTGTGCTTTCTGTTTTCTACTCAGAAATACATAATATACCCTCACCTGCTTTTCCTAATTTTGCAGGAAACAGGAGTCTATCTACATGACCCTTCCGTGGCTCGTAAAGGTACAGCTGCTATAAATCAAAGAAATGGTGGCATTACGGAAGGTAGAGAGAGCTGCATGTAGCATTTTTTTTTCTGACCTCTCTGCTAGAGAGTCAAGTCTAGAGTTTAATGAAATGAAATCTCTTTCGAGGGAATACGAATGAGGCTGCCTCTGGAGTGCTGTTCTGGGGAAATGATTTCAGCTGGCCTCTGAAAAGATTTACACCTCAGTCTCCTGTGACAGAAGCTAAGGCAGGCGGCAGGGACTACCTGGAGATCTTCTTATCACTCTTATCTTAAAGCCAAGAGCTGTCTCTGAAATTGCATGAAGTAAAAACATTTCAGATATAAACAAATTAAGCAAGTATCTGAGATGACTATGACTTTCCTATAAATAAAAATGCTAGCCTACCTAGGAATTTCCTGGAGGTAACAGGGAA
>NW_010585010.1:178135-208343 GCF_000705375.1 Tinamus guttatus | reverse complement strand
TGAAAGAAGGGAAGCAATAGACCTATTTCTTTTCTTTAGCAGTAATACATCCACACAGCAGCTAGACACAGTGACGGAAGGACAGAACTCCACAGGCAATAAAAACTCAGATTCTGTGAAGAAAAGAAGAGGGAAGGGGAAGGGGAAGGGGAAGGGGAAGGGGAAGGGGAACGCGGGAAAAAAAAGGAAAATTTCATATTTTTAGATGACTCTGTGTCTTTCTGGCATTGCTCCCATAAATATTCCTGCAAACATATCTGCTAGCAAGTAGTTCAAAGAAATCTGACTACTTCAGGAAAATATTGCAAAAAGTTCATTCTGAAGGTCAGAATTTTTTATAGTTTCATCTTAATGTAAAAATTATGAAACAGAATCCTATGATATACTTGAGTCTAATTAGAAGAAAGCAACCTTGGATACTTTTACATTGAGTCGTTTGTGCATCATCTGGTTCCAAATTAGCTGTGAAAGCAACTAGCAGCTGTGCCAGAGGGGAGTTATTTTTTCTTTGCTAAACACCTTTTAACCACATGGTAACTCCCTCTCTCTTAAGCTTTTCATTTGCTGTTTTTCCAAGGCTAAAAAAATCAATACTAGAAGACATTCAATGTCAAGCAAACCTGTCAAGATGTTATAATTTTATTATTATGTGTTTTTTTTAAAAAAAAAAAAAAAAGAGCTCCCTACACAGGTAAACTAGATGTGTGGTGATGTTTTTGACAGTCTTTCATTAGACAGAGGATTATATTTTAGTTTGGTGATGGTGTTTCATAGACTCTAAAGACTTCAGCTGCAGGGCAACTTACCCGCTGAGTTAGATCCTTTAAAAAAGGGGGAAAAAATGATTATTGGGCATTCATAAACGCAGCAGAAGCAACAATCAATGAAATATACTTCATCTGCATCACAGTAAAACATAGGATAACATAACGGAAAAGCATTTGTTTTGATCTGAAGAGTATTAAAATCTCTGAAAGGACAGAATTACAGCCAGGCATCTGAAAAAGAAATTTTATGAAATTATAGAATTACAAACTTATGGAATTCTTCATTTGTACAATTTTAAACACAAGGAAACAAATCATAAATAATGTTTGGTTTGAGATGTCAATGGAGGCTTATAACTGAGCAAGATCTTGCTTGATTTGGAGCTCTGATTAGGTCAATAAGATACTATTTCAGCTCACTTGTAGGAGGAATCACTGCATTAAAAGAAAGACCTGCTGTTGTGTTTTCTGGTTAATGGACAAAGCTGTTCTTCTTATCACCACAGGGAAGTCTCCATAAGAAATATAGCTGAAGGACACAAAGATATTCAGCTATGACACAGCAAAAAGGTAATTTAAGCTTTCTCCAGAATGGGGAGACCATGGGTTTTGTATTCTATAGCATAGGCATATAGTGATATATATGTTGTAGAGCATGAAATTGCTTTTAAGAGTGGTGACCCCAAAACGTAGTTGTCTGAAGTTAATAGTTTTATTCTGAACTGTGTACTATGTACCATGTAAAGGGCCAGCATTTGTCAGACGTGTTGTGTAAATAAAACTCTGGTCTTTATTCTCTAGAACTCATGTGGGAGCAAGTCAATGAAAACAGGAACCAGGGAGCTGAATTAAGAGCAAGTCAGTGGCAGTTCTCTGCTTAAATGACCTCTAGGTTTTCAGCTATCTATCAGTTCTTACTTCAGGAGCTTTTGCAGTTTCCTGTGAAAAAAAAAGCTGTGAAGAAAAATGTATAACCCTGCCTTTTGGAAGCCCTAGAATTTTCTCAGCTTTATTTAAAGCTGAGAATACAAAATTCAGACTTGCTTTCAAAAAAGAAGCTTGAGTATGTTAATAGATCTCCCTTGACAAGGTTTGTGAAATGGGAATATGAGAGACTGAGGAAGCCAGTGTTCTTTGTACAGACTGGGAAAAAAGAAAATAATTATAAAAATTGGACAGTTAGTCTTCTTAAGACTGTGAAGGAAGATTCTGCTTTGGTGATGAGTAAGTAGCTTCATATGTTCATAGAAGTTAAATGCAGTCAAGCTTAACAAGATGTCTATCTTCGTAACTAAGGAGAAGGGAACCAAAAAGTGAGTTTGCTTTTTATTCAGAAGGTCTAACCTCAAAGCTACTCAATGTCCTTCACCCTCAAGGGACTGCCTTAGCACATTGCTGAACTAGGCACTAATTGCTTTGTTAGATTATTTAAGTAACCCTGAACAAACTCTCTTAGGGAATGCAGCAAGGGACATTTAACTAACCTCCTCCAAATGAAAACCTTGACTGGTGTAAGCTGAAGGCAGAGCAAAAATGGCCCCATATGAAATTACATTGATAACATTTTGCAGAGTGAGACATGCTCAGAGTAATATTTAATTAGCACAAACACCATCTCATCCACCTATTTTTAGATAAATTTGAAAAAACTTGGAAGTGCAAACCTCTTTGCCTTGGGATCTGCTCTGAAATGTGACATTGCTCTGCTGTCTCTCCTAGGCCTGTCCATCCCTCACAAGTCACTGCCAGCGAGAGGGATAGCAGCTGAAGGAGACAGAATGCTGCAGACTTGAGCAGGATGTGAATCTGCTTGTTTCAAGTGACTTCTCAGGACAGCAACAGCCAGCATTCTAACTGGCAAAAAATGCATTCAGCAAGCTCTGAAAATGTTAAGCAGAATGAGGTTATGTGACAGTTAAGGCTATCCCAGTTCTGACACAGAGGAAAGGAAAAAGAAAAGCAGAACTGAAGTCTGCCATGCATACAATATTTTCAGGCTGTGCTAAGCAACTGTTTTAACTGTGAACATCAGGGAACACAGAATATATTTAAGCACAGCTCAGTACTGAGTCTTAATGGAAACTTCCCCCCAAAAGCTGTTTTAGATTCAAACTTCGAGAAATGGGGGAAAAAATCCAGTCTAAGAAATGTGGTAGCATAATTTACTTCATCTGACCAGCCTTACATTTTGTTCAGGGGAAAAAAAAAAAAAAAAGTGTTTTTTTCAGTCTAACCTAACCTTTGATGTTTTTGGCAAAGCCTTTGGAAAGTGTTTCTTAAACCGAGAATGAATAAAGCAAATATGATATCATAGTACCCATGAAAGCTACCGTAGGATATTTTATTGGATGTGGCTGGTCCAGCTGGGGTGAACAGCTACCAGACACTGACGTCCATATAAGAACAAGAACCTGGGTAATATGCAAGTTTGCACAGCTGCATCTTTTTGGTAGCTCATAACATGTCTGCTAAATTATAGTATCCAGCATATGGGTCTTGTTCAAAAGTTTTGATTAAGATATTAAGTTTAGCCACGATTAGCCAAGGCAGCCATGTGGTGGGCACTTTGAAATTCAAAATCCAACACAACAATTTTACTGCTTCCTACTTTTGGGCTTTCTTTTCCTTCACAGTTCACTGCAGAAGCCAAAAATGACAATAGCCTGCATGCACAGGATGTATTTTTTGTCTTGTGGTTTTGAAAGGGATGCTTTCGTAACTAATTTTTAAAACACTTCTATAGCACTGTGAATCGATTTCTGTTAGCTCACAAACACTGGAAAACCAAGGAAAAAAGCTCCATTATTGAAAACAACATTATTTCCGCAGATACCCTGCCGGAGAGCAAACTCAGCCAATGGCAGGACAAGAAGGCAAGTTTTTATTAGGCAGTCCTGAAGCACCAGGTCAAGGGCTCTTCACCCTACCATCAATTTTTCTTTAAATTGGAAGGATGACAGCCTGAGTACCTCAGTTAACCTCAGGTCCTATGACATCTCTCATGGAAGTCTGCTGCTAATGAAACTGAACCACTTCTTTAGGGCTCCAGTGTCAAAAATCAGTGTCTTAGTTGTCTGCCAAAAATCTGTTGGAAACCAATTTCGATAACTAGACGGAATCCAACAGAGAGTGATCATACCATCCATTTCAAAATATGTTTATCCTTGCATGAAAATCCTCTTACAAGTGGACTCAGATGTTGCTGCTGCCAACGAGCATGGAAGGAATTGAATTGTGCCTATGCCAATCAGTAGATGGCCAGGCTTTGTGATGAATCCCATTCTCTTCTGCATCCAAAAAATAGAAAAAGCAAACATGGTATTGGAGTTTTTCTGTTGTCTAGCCATGGCTTCAAGCTCAAGGAGGCTACCATGAAGAGTCCTTCTGAGGAAATCAGAGAGGTCAATGCAGCATGGTGCTCGATTTGTATTTTTGCCAAGCAGCACAAATTAAAGCAGCCTAAAGATTGCCTTCAATGCTACTGGCAGATAGCTACAGACACAGAGACCTTTAGGGCCTCTTCATGCTCCCTTTCCTAGCCTACATGGGTAATTTCCAGCCAGACTTTAGTATTCCACCTAGCAAACCTTGAAATGGTGATAGGTAATGGAAGTATTTTTTGTAGGGTGGACTAAGATTTGACAGCTTATTCCCTTATTATTACATTTCTGGCACATTATAGTTCACAAGAAAAGTTTGCATTATAAAGTAAAATGCTGCTGTAATAATTGACTGTAATGTAAATATAATTTCCTAATACGTTCCATGTTTCTGGCAGCCTTATTTTTCTAGCTGGTCTTATGCTTTATTGGCCATTAGAATAGAATATGGAAAGTGTCCTTTATTACTTCATGCAGAAAGATATTTCAAGTTTTGCAGCATAAATCCAATGCTACCCCTGTGCTCCTTCTCTGCTAGAGCTCAGTCATCTGAATAAGAAATAAGCTTATGCCAGTGTTAGAGTTTAACTACCAATGAATTTCACTTTATTGCAATATTTATGAAAGCTTTTAAAAACGTGGTTAAGTGCAAAGCTTCCATGGGGCTTCAGTCAATATTTCTTGAGGAGGAGGACTTTAAAAAGCTGTGGAATTTAACATTCTTTTCTGACACCTCACCTTTGTCTGCCTTTCCTCTCTTCTTCTTCATTGTGTCCTGCCTTTATATCTCAATGACCATGGAAAGTTGCTTTTGTTCACTCTCTTGCAGTTTAGCAAAGATATCTGCATGTTGCCTACAAGATAAGCAAACAGCTTGGAAAGCATGACCAAGAAATCCAGGACATAACAATTTCCAGGCCATTGCAAGGTCTTTACAATTAAATCAGTATAGCAAATCAGCTCTGTACAATAGTTGTGAGAATTGTTATTTGACCTTAGCAAATTGCAGTTATAGCTCATAAGAACCGGTCTGTAAACACTTCCATTGATGAGGACTGTTCTAGGAGATTGGCAGGGGATGGGGAACCTCTTACCTCCCAGCACACACATGTACACAGTTTTTCACAGAGGGAAGTTGAGAGGGAGATGAAAACATAAAACATTATCATGACAGGAGCATAAAGTAAGGTTGATTAATGACTTATAAATGCAGGACAGGGTTCTGGTTTGGGGCTTGATCTCCTGAGACATCCATCACTTCATGAGAACTCCTAAGTAGGCAGAAAGACTCAACATTGTCTTCAAAGACAGATCTAGCAAAGCTTAATTTATTTTTGGAGCAGAACAGTCCTTATGGTATCATCTGAGAGAAAATGTAGCTTTAGGTACAATGGGGAATAAAGAACAATTTCCCCCAACAACTCTCTTCATTGCAACATGCATAAACAGCCTTGAAAAACAGGATCTGGAGTCCAGATTTCCATCTTCCCGAGGATTTATCCTGTTTTCCATCCTGCTCATTCTCCATACATCTTGTACTCCCAGTTGCAGTGAAAGAGGGTTAGGAGGCACCAGGTCAGTGTTCCAAGGTGCTGCATGACTGATACTGTCCAATGAACTTTCCTACTAAACCACAGCACTGAGCCTCTGCTACATGTGCAGGTGGTGAACCTTTTCCTGATTTTGCATGGAAATGCAACAGCTGTTATGCTTTGGCTTTAACAACCCAGTTTATGAAAAATAAAGCCTGAAGATGCCTTTCACAGTAGCTCCCTTGGAGGAATTCAGTTTATGGACTCTTAATTCATAAGACCCAAACAGACTGAGGTATCTAATCTAACCCCTGGGCACTGGCCATTACCCAACCTAAGGTGTGAAGCATCTACACCAGTAAGAGCCCAGAGCAGACCCCGAGCCTGAGGGAAGACCAGTTATCATTGTCTTATCATCAAACTGTAGCTTGTAGCGTGGACACACCAGGTCAGATCAGTTTCTGCTCAGCCATGTCTGCACCACATATTCTGTTGCATAAAACAAACCCTAGATGTATAGACAGAGGGTTGCTTTATTTCTGGATCTCATCTGCTGTAGCTGGAAGCTTAATGGTCTTGATTTGGTTCTTTATCCATAGAGGGCAACTAAAAATCTAGAAAAACTGCTGTTCTCAGCTAGCCGATATCTTCATTGTACCAAGAATTTTGAACTGAATTCACAGATTGCAGAACAGTTTAGTTTGGATGGTGCCTCCAGAGGTCATAGAGATCAACCTCCTGCTCCAAGAAGATCTAATTGCACCAGGTTTCTCAGAGACTTATCAACCTTGACTGCTGATTGTCACTACTGACAGATCGTATGCCACTGTGCCTTTTAAATGTGGCGTTCTGTCTGCCATTCAGCTCACTCTCTTTCAGACACCTTCTGCTTGCAGTGATATCAAATATAGCAAGCATGTAGCTAAAAGTCATATCTAGCTGTGGATACAATTCTGAACTCCATCATTGGTAGGCTTTATATCCAGGGTCTTTGAGAGGCTTTAGCAAAATCTCATACATTTCCAGGAATAAAGACACAAAATGACAAAATCATAAACTGATAATTACAGACTATGAAACAGAAAAGAATAGCAGAGGATTTGCAACAATTTGCAATTTTCAAGGAAGATAAAAGATCAAAATGAAAGTAATCAGAATGATAAGTGATCAAAACTGTTGTAAAACAAGGTACCAGCAACACCAAAACCAACAAAAGATCATACCATCAAGGTGGGATGTCAGGACTAATAATCCTGGAGGAGCAACTTGTCAAAGCCCACCTTCTTCTGTGGGGTCTTCTCTGAGCCAGCCATCTCCATAAACATAATGTCTTCTGAGTCTTGACAACTGACACCTCCACGTGAAAGGATTTCACTGCAGGGCATCAGTAATGTCAAAGAAATCTTCTGCAATCTTATGCAAGAGATAGCTGAGCATGTACAGTTAAGTAATTTTCTGGACTATAAAACAGCATGAAACAAATAACAAGAGAGCAACTACCACCAACTGATTACTGGGAGCAAGCACTGAAACTAAAATTTTGCATGCATGCTTTTCTTCCATGAATCCTTTGGGATTAACTGCAGAAAGATGGAAAATATTTGCCCTACTGCAATACTACATTTCCATAAGAATGATGAACACATGTATTTTAAAGGTGGCATTATTCACAATTTTTTTAGAGTTTTCACACGTTTCAATTTTCTCAGTTTCCAGAAAACAAAGTATAAGTGAGACCTATAAATAAAGGCACTGAAGGATTCAGCTTACTTCCATGGTGCACTTTCATTCTTCAGCTGTTGTTAACAGATTCTAAAATGAATGCCTTCACCATCTAAACATTCCTAAGAAGCAGAATTGCCCTGACTGTAAGCAAAGGTAAGTAAACCACCTGCAGTGGCTGTGCACTTAACATTATCTGCTTTCCAAAATGTACAAAGAGAAACAGAAATCTCGACTGAAAATGCAATAATAAAGGATACTGAGGATATGTGGATAGGTGTTAGCAAACAGTGAAACTTTTAAGACCACCAGAGACATATTCCTGGCAACAGAAATGAGATAATCTTTATCTCTTCATATATATATAGGTATTACTATCTTATGTAATGAGAGTATTACACAGTAGAGCATCCCCATCTCTCTCTTTCCAAAGGAATACACACAGAAAGGGGAGCTTGTTGAGATAAAAACAAGGCAGGTGCCTCCTCTGCCATTTATTACATCTCCCTTCCATGATCATTAGTGTGACTTCACTTTCTTACCCCATGGGCAATTATCATTAAACCAGAAAAGCACATAATTTAGAAGAAATCATCGTTCAAATGATATGACTTTAATTCCACTAACGACTGCTAACCATAGCCTCGGACCCAGCCCTTAAACAAGTTTTCCTTTCCAAGCATGGCTGCAGATTAGCTGTAATTGTTATTCTCTGCTCTCCTTAGTGTGCTTTTCTTTTGATGAATTTCACAATTAGCTTATTTCAAAAAAGGCAGGAGGTAGGGCAAGGTAGGTAGAATCAAATACCTTGTTATTTAAACTTTCCAAATATCTGTGCCTTCAGACATTTACTGTAGCATTACAGTACACTGGAGCCTAATTGAAGAGCACCTGTTGAAACCACAGCCCTCTTAAAAAGTTTATTTCTGTATATCTCACTAAAATATAGCCAGAAATATAGGGAGCTACTCCTTTCCATTTAACTGAGAAATGTGTATTCTAGAAAAGCAAAGCACCAATAGATCTAAAGCTGTAGAAGCACAAAAAGCTTTTGAATGTATGCACATCTGCGCAAGGACCAGACATGGTACTGTATATGCATGATGGATATAGTCAGCAAAAAGGAAAGACTTACTCTTTCTGTGGACAAGAAAGTATGCAGCAGATGTGCACTGGACAAATAATAGTACAATAAGGGTATTGTATCATGCAGTATCTTAGATTCTACGATACAATAGTCTAAGAGGTGGTTGAAAAACACAATAATTTATTGAAATGTTGACAAGGGAAAGTGAACTTCTGCATGAAGGTGCATTATGGTGAGACAGTGAAAACAGTATTTCTTAAACTCATTTTACATGGAAGGGTTGAGGAGGTTAAGAAATTTTGAAAATATAAGGAACTGCATTTAAAGCAGTCCAGCTAGCAGCTGAAATTCGGGTTAGGCATTTTTCCCTGGATTTATGTTCTTGCAAACACAAAAATAGCAGAACACCGATAATGAAAAGCACATACAATAACGGGGCTAGGATGTGAGATAAGAGCACAATTCCTGTTTGCTGGGCCCAGAGGTTCTTGGGTTTAACATGTGTATCTATCCCATTACAGCTAAGATGCCATTATGATTGTCCACAGGATTTTTAGTTTTTGTTGTTGTTGTTGTTCTATTATGCGTTTACAAAATATTTGTATCCAGTAATTCAATAAAGAAACTAAAGAAATAATTTCACCTTGAGGCCAGGATAAGCTCTTGCTATAGCTCAAGGATTGTCTTGTATTTTTATTCTCTTTATTTGGGTCTTGGATGAAGAATGCCAATGGTAAGAACTTTACTGAAAAAAAATACTGTTACAGTGAAACAGATTTCCACAAAGCAGCACATTTAAAATAGAACAGTAATGTGCTCTTGGTAAGTTCTTTGCCTGTTTTTTTTTCTCTTTGTCAATCAGAAGGAACAAGATCCTCCTTCTTGACGGGTAAAGCCCTGCTTTTGACAGGTCCAAATGTGCCTGGGACCTAACAGGGAAGAGAAGCACCATAAAAGGTCTTTGCAGAAGCTTTGGGACAGCTTCACAGAGCAGGACAGAGCACAGGAAATGATGCTTGAGGTCTTTCTCCACACTGACTGACTCACATTTGTGCCCCAAACCCAGCATTTCCAGTACTGTTTTTGGGAGCTCTGAAGAGTTCAAGCCACCTTCACTGACATGTGTCCGAAGAGCAGTCCCACACCTGCATCTCTGCATCCCCCATTCAAAGTACATGCTACATCCTTTAAGCGGTCAGAAAATCAGCAGTAAGCAAGCCAAGCAATCTCTCTATTAAACATCTGGAGTAGAGAAGAGCTGTCCGTCTCATGAATGTAGATTAATTATTGTTTTTTGCACAGTCTACTTTGTGATGCACAATTTTTTCTTTCTCTCTCTTTTTTTTTTTTTTTTTTTTTTTTTGGATAAAGGAAATGGCTAAAGTTTTTTTTTTTTTTTTTACAGAGAATGCACATCTTTCCTTCTATGTAAAAGCTTTCTAAATAGTAACTTCTAAGTGGCAAAAAGGTTGCATGATATTCTGTATACTCCATGAGCAGTGCATATTGCACTCTCGGCTTTCACTGAAACATGTTTTCAAAGACAGGGATCCCAGTTTTCTCCTTTAACCCATCTAATTCCCTTTTCCAGCTCCCAGTTTAGCAAAATGTAGGAAACAGCTTTCAGAATTCTGCTGCTATCCTGTTCTGGGTTCCCAAAAAGTAATTTGTTACACATGCACGTAAGAAACATCAACACATGCAGAGAAGAAACAAACAACTTCTCAGAGCTCTGGCACAGAAAAAGGAAGAAAAACATCTTTAAATTTGTGTCTCAGTCTTTTGTAAGCAGTACTGCACTTTGGAGGACTCCAAATCAAGTAAGTTTAGATGATTGCAAGGGACAAAGAAGCTAGTCCTTTATCTGCAGTAAAATTTCTTGTTTGGGCAGTATTTTCTGTGTCATGCAATCCAGTCATTTTGATGCTATTTTAATTGTTGGGGTTGGCAAGTAAATGATCCTATTAATTATTTTGGCTATTATTTAATTTGCTCTTTATTGCTAGTTATATTTTTCTGCTAAAACAGAAAAAAAAAAGAGAAAGAAAATCAACTTAACATTATATAGTCATTTAATCTACACAACAAAAAAAACAGAATGATCTAATTGGTTAGAGTATAAAACAGCAGAATTCTTCACTCAGAGCTTATTAGTCTGTTCATTTAATTAACATTATGCAAATTCTTTGACAAAAAGTAACATTTTATAATAAAATTGCATTATCCTATTCAGACATTCCACTATTTGAATTGTACTAGAGGATGTTCATTTAGGACAAGAAGCTTTGATCATAAATATGCACTTATTCACGCCCTGCCATGTCTTATTAATTAAACAGGATATTTTCCCTCTTGTTAGAATGAAGTTGCAGTTCAAAGGTTTTAGAAAAACATCCACTATAAGAAATTGGCAAAGCAAATGTGTAGTGCACTACAACCTCCTGAGAATTACATAGTGCTCCCTCTCCTCAAGCCTCCATGGGGGTTTACTGTTGAAAAAAAAAAGAATGTGTGCAGTATGTGCTGTAGCTGAAATTTAATAAATATTTGAAAAAAAAAAGTCTGCTAGAAGACAAACGTGTTCTATGTCAAACGCCATGAAATCAGCAGACAGGTCCCCATCTGTTTATTTATTTAAACATATCATGATGTATTTCATCCACAATCTGCAACACGCAAGTGTCAACTTTGGCTCGTATCTCCTAACAGGACTACTACATCTTGCAATAGAATGAAGAAAAGCAACCCCAAAATGCTGTAGAAATGGTTGAATCTCACGAGTTGAGTGTAGCAGGGATCACTCTGATCCCCTCTGTGTACCATTCTCAGGAATGATGCATGAGGGCTTTTTGCAGAATGAAAGAATACAAAAATATTCCCTGTTCAGACAGTAGGTTTGAGTTGGGGGCAGCTGGCTTGGTATTTTGGTTTTGATTTTTTTTTTTCCTAAGAGCTCCATGTGATTTAATAGTTCTCTTAAGCCCTCAGTAATAATTCCTTCTATGGCAAGTTCCAAACTGGGAACCAAATGTTTCATGAGTCTCAGACAGAATGCACTGAATAATAAAATAAAACAAGGCTTTGTACTTATATAGCATTCTCTGAGGATTTCAGAGCATTCCAAAAACAAATGAATTCTCAAAGCAAGATAAGTAAGAGCAGGAGATGACAATGGGATTATCATTTCCATTTTGAAAACCTTGATACCAAGGCAGGGAAGCCGAGTACCTTGCCAAGCTTGTGGTACAACCATAAGCAAAACCACATCTCCTAGCTCCTGGTTCTAAAAACTAACAACAGAGCACATTTGTCATGCCAACAGCAAGCCAAAGCTTGCTAACCCCCAAACCTTACAAAATCTCTCCTGGGATATTGTATAACAACCAGAAATCTAAAGCATGATCCAAAAGTTATTAAAATCAATGAGATTTTTTCCATTAGAATAAACAGGCTGAAGGTTTCCCTAAGCCATAATCAAACCTAACGTTGCAAAACCAGACTGGAATCTGCTGCTTCCTGCCACGCTGCCAGAAGGAAGCCTAATAGTTGTCTCTCTTGCAGCTGGAACCCCAATTACTTTGCAAAGGGCAAGATAAGGAGTCCTTGGAAGTATCTGTGTGCCTCCATGAGCAGGACCAGCGAGGAGGTAGGGCCGCAGGGATGCTCCTTTCCACATGGTCTCTGGATGCAAAACAGAGCGCTGTTGTGATTGCTGGGCCTAGACTTATTCCCACATTTTTATACTGGCTCCTCACTTTTAAAATAGTCACCAAGTAGCACCTTTCCAGAAAGATAAAGTGTTTCACAAGCAAGAAGAAAAGAGCACCTAATTTCACAACTGGATCAGCCCTGTTCTACTCCGTTCACTTTTTAATATCTACCTCTTGTTTGTTTTTGCTTTATTTATTTATTTATATATACATATATATATATATATCCTATTTCTTTGTGCATAACATAGTCACAGGAGCCCAGCTCAGAGGTAAGAGTGCCACCTATTGAGTCCCTGGCAATATTTGTGATCTGCTGCAAAGAAAACGAAAGCTCACATGCCTTTCTTTGTGAGAGATATTCCTGTAACAAAAGACAAGCAGCAGCTTCCCAGTTAACTCAAACATTCTGTGTATTCAGAGAAAAAAAAAATCATGATAAAGACTGTAAAAAATGATGCCTCCCTAGCCAATACATCTCCAAGCATTTTTTTCTTCTTTGTACAAAAAAAAAAAAAAAAAAAAAAAAACTTAAAAAAAAAACACACACAGAAAAAGGTCAAGTACTTATGATAAAAAAAAATGCCTCTATTTAAGCAGTTTGCTTAAAACAGTTCAGCTATAGTTCAGGGTAAGTTTTTCTCCTGACACGACCCAGAGAGAATTTTTTCCCCTCATCATGCTGGCTAGTCATTATACTAATTAAATACTTTACTAAGCCAGGGTGTGCTGGATGTCACCTTGGAAACACTTCAAACAGTATTGAGTAATACAAAAGCTGAATATATTCAGCCACATTATGGGGTTATATTACAGAATGAACTAGCTTTTCTTTTTTGGCAGAAAATTTGCAAAGACAGTACATATTTTTAAAAAATGCTGGAATCTCTAGAAAGTGAAGAAAAACAAAAAGATTTATAAGAACACTTATTATTTTTCCATTTTATTACACTTGTATATGAATCGCATTTTCCTGGCCTCCCAAGCAATGACACACATGAGAAACATGTATATTTTTAGAAGAGTTGAATTATTGTTGACTTGGGCATATATACTGCATTTAATCATCAGAAATCCTGCCCGCATTATATGCCTCACATAATGGGCACTAGCTAGACAAACGAACCGTTTCCTGAAATGTGCAGAAAGATAATCAGACTCAAAAATTATCAGAAATTCCATCAGCACACGAATACTTGTTTCTCCAGACCAGGGAATAAATGCACATGCTTCATTTTAACTTTCCCTGAAATGCTCCTTTGTGGTTTTCCCTTTCCCAAACCATGATGCCCCATTATTTACTGATGCTCCCAAGCTACATTTGAGCACAGGATCTCTCTGTGCTGGTGACACAAGGAAGCTGGCATGTGCAGGGGGATGCAGCATGAGGAGAAATGCCAAATAAATGCATTCAGCTTAGCTGCCAGAAGACCCTGCACTAACCTAATCCTGATTACTTCCCAGGAGCAGCCTCTCTCTCCTCCTCTCCTCTCCCCTCAGAGCAGTGATGTGTGAGAAATGGAGGATGTCTGGATTTGGGTCGCTGTATTCTGGTGCCGGTGCAAACACTGCCCTGCGAACGGCAGGCCGGGGGAGGCTCCGAGGAAGCCTGCGAGGGAGCAGGGCTGGAGCACACACATCACTGTCGCCCAAACCACCGCAAACGACTGCAGTGATGACGCGATAGCCCTGCAGTGAGCACTCACAAACCCCAGAGTTGGAAACACCGGGGCGGAAAGGTGGATTTTCCTCGATGTGCAAATGCCAAGTGAGTATGGGGAAGGCAGGGGCACCTTTTTTCAACATTACTTAAACTGGTCTCCTAAGAAAGCTGGGAATTTGGTCAGTAAGCTCTGTAGAAAAAAACATCCAAAAGCCTAGTGGATGAACTTTGTATTTAGACACTTTATTCACTATCATCCAGGCTCCAAACTTCCTTGTGTGCAAGAACTTGCAGCCCTTCCCTCCTCTGCTGCAGAGACAAGGCTCTAACTCCTTCCTTGCACTGATGACCTGATCAGACTGTTTAATTCCCTCAGCCCCTATTTGCTGCTCCGAAAGATCCGACTTTTCTGCACATCAGCAAGAAAATCTGTGGTTGCCAGTGACGGCTGTGGGGAAGCTGCACCCGCCAGGACGTGACAGCTCTTGCTAAGACTAGAAATGCACATGGAAACTGCTGGTGTGCCCAGCACGGCCGCATCCTGCCCGTCTCACACCTCCTCTCACACCACCACCAATGGCACAGCTCTCTCTAGGTTAGATGTATTTTTCACTTTACATATCAGAAAGACAGTTCCTGGTCACCCTCACTTCATGCAATTTATGAAGTGGACACTGATACTGGCAGGGTGGATCAAAGAACGATGGTGGGTGTTTGTTTCATGGGAGTAAAGATTGCCTCTAATGGTACTGAATACCTCCCCTTCCCCGGATGATTTTTGAACTTGGGTTTTGGTAGCAGTCGGATAGAGGTAAAAAATCACTCCAAGTAAGGATGGAACTAAAAAGAAAGGGGGAAAAGGAAACAAGTCAAACAAATCAAACAAAACACACTGTTTTAATTTAAAGAGAAGTCCTTTTAAGGGCTCAAGGCCTGAGATGCTGTAGGACTGCTACACAGGCTGGATGACTGCCAATATATCAGGTTGCAATAGGCCATTAGAAGGGGTTGAATATGGATAATCTTCCCTAAGGGCTCAGCAGAGTCATACTGCCTTGATTACTTTTTTTAATTTAGATTAAAAATCCCTATAACAGTTGCAAACTAATTGGAAAAAGACTTTAAAGGAGCTTTAGGAAATTAGGTAAGAATAGTTTTTATTATTGTAGTGCGCAGCAATTGCTACAAACCTTTCTGAGAGACGGGAAGGCAATCCCATGAAACCCTTATCAGTACAGAAAACCAACCCTTGTCTCTTATGAGGTTTCTTCTTTTGAAAGCTTGTTTTGCTACGGTCAAGTTAACGTCTGAGAAAAAAGCAACTGTTTGAATGGCTGGCTTCTCAACGCGCTGCACGTTTCTGCAGTCTTATTAAAATAAAACAAATTGCATCCACATGTACATGGCTCGCCACAGTAAATATAGACCTTAGCATTATAACTTGCTGAACTTCTATGAAAATACTAGTATCAGTGTTTCAATTTAAAATATATATTAAAAAAATTGCTTCTGATTTAATTTCAGCATTCTCCCACAGCGCTGTGATATGAATCCTCTCATTCCAAACACACAAAGTCTGCGGCTCTTTATCACTCATGATTAATAATCTCTGAACCATAGAAATTGCAGTGCTGATTTGAGCTCTGGAATGTAAAGGTCGGGTACAGTATTAAAGACTCCAGCCGCCATTTAATTTCAAGGAGGAACCATAAACACAACAGTTCTGTGCAGCAGCAAACACAACGTGCTAATGCACAAAAAATGGAATATGAAACTGAGACCAAACAAGAGGGGATCTGACCACCTACAGCCTCCACCCAAAATGGGTAAAGGCCCAAGTTCAAACAAAATGCACAGATGTGAAAAACAAATCAAACACTGGTACATAAAAAAAAATGCTGGCCAGGGCTTCTGCTACCTATTTCTGAGCAAATTTGTGTCTGGGTTTTATGATAGCAATGCCTGTGCAATCCCTGTCAATCTGAAGCAGTAACAGGATTTGGCTGCAACCTGTATTGCCTTCATTAACAACCTTAATAAAACGTTTGCAGAGCTAGCCACAGCATCCATGTGATTCTTTCAGATATGCAATCAGTTCATTTCATTTTCAGGGAAATACGGTTTGGGGAAACAGAGCATGCAGAGATGCTGAGATTTGTATATTCCTGACTTCTGGGGAGAGCAGATTTTCAAATGCGTAGCTCCCTCAGCTTGCGTTTTCCAAAGCGCTGAGAGTTCATTAGATCTCTTGTCATTTATTTGACTAGATTTATATATATATGTATATACTTATACATATATAAATATAATAAAATATATACATGTAAATATACGTATACATGTAAATATATATATACACACATATATGTATTTGTACTCTACATGCACGCCTCTTACAGGAGCCCAGCACAGCTCTGAATTTGCAGCCTATGAACTGAGAGTCATATCAGTGTCTGATGTTTAAAGATTGTCTAGGACTTCCTTTCAACCCAACATGAACATTCAGTCTTTATTTTTATTGTGTGGTACAGAAGCACAAAAGCTAACACTCTCATTTTCCTCAGGAACATCTAAAGCACCTGGAGCCATATTCAAAGAAGAAAGGCTGAGAAAAAAATAAAAATAAAAAGAAAGAAAAAACAGAACACTTCATGTATGTATCAAGATTGAATCTGAAGTAATATAAAGGCTGTAAAGGGATTTACTGAGCAAATCAAACTAAGAAGGCAAATTCTTTAGACTTACTAGACTTTCAGAGCAACTTGGTCCCTGACCCAAGATACTTATTTACAATTCCTGGCCCTTGCTGGAGGTGAATGTGTCTCAGCAAATGCTGCTCAGAGTGTCCCCTATAGCTAAGCATCTGGCTCCACTGTAGACTCCTCTGCTAACAAATGAGCAAATGTTCACAAATCTGGAGCACATATTCAAACAGACTTCAGCAAGCTTTGAAATTATGCAACCCTCACATAGGCTATACCACACATTTTTGGGAAATGCTGTGTCTCCTGACAAGTACCAACCACCTCATTTCACTCGATTTGGCACCATAGTCACCCTCTGTGTCTTAGGCCTCTTTTACACCACAGTCTTTCACATCTTATGTGTACAAAACTGAATTCACATGTGTGTTTTTTGAAATTGCAACCTATTTATTCACTGTGGGGCCCACCTGCTGTTAGCTAAATCCTTATTTATAAGAAACCAACCTTTAAATTGTCATTATTATTGATTATGCAGAATGTCAGACAGAAGAATCATCCCATTGAAGTAATGAATCTAAATACCGACTAGACACAATTTCTAGTCAGAATCTAGTCAGTCTAAATACTGACTAGACACAATTTCCCTTGCTGTTTTTGTCCCACAGTTCAGTCATAACATAAGGAAAAGGCTAAGGCCTGGGGGAAAACACTTTTAGTCTGCACATTTTTAGTTTGTAATACCATTGTAATGATCTAATGGGAGAGGATTTATTGTTAAACCTATACATTTGAGAATGCTTCAGTTAAGCAAAAAAAAAGGTGCTGTATTTCTGGACTCTTGGTAAACTATGTTGCTCAGTTTTCACACTGTGTAAGGAAAGATGAAGGAACCTCTAAAAAAAGATGTCAGTAAATATAAATTGACACTGGACCTCTGATATTTCTTATGCATCACTGTTAAATCTCAATTCTAGTGACTAATCCACAGCCAACAGATTTTGAACACAAAGGAGGAGAAAAAAAAGGTGGCTAGAAATTAGAAACTTTAACAAATAAGATCAGAATATTCTAGAAGCATAAACAATTCATAGTTACACATCAAACAGCTTAGCATCTCAAAATCATTTATAGTACCTAACAGACTGAGGAATAAAGAATTTATGCATGAAAGCTATTCATCAAAAACCAATAGTGTTTTTCCATGTTACTTGCCTTTTTCCTCTAAGTCTTTCTCTTCTAAGTGACAAAAAGACCCTAAGTCTCCAGAAAGACAGAACTGCAGGCTTCTACCACCAGCAGCATTGGAGCCCACTTGTTTGTTTGTATTGACATGATTTATTATAACCAGAATAATCAAGAAATGTTGGTAAATTCCCCTCAATTGCTCCTACTACACCATCTCCCTGGCAGGAACCATCTCCCAGGTCAACCTGTCGTCCAACAGTGTCCAACAAGCAGCCACCAGAGCTGCTTTACTTTCCTGCCACACAACCTGTTGTGTTTTGGTTACATTTCCATCCTCTTTTTTAACCCACTAACTTTCTTACTTTCTTTTCATCAGTAAAATAGCTTTTGGTGCTTTTCTTCCTCCTAACTTTCGTGTCGAGAAGGAGTCTGGTTACCTGAGCAGCAGAAACACAAAATCAGGCATAAAATTAGAATTTATTAGGATTCCCGATTAGGCTATACAAGATTAAGAAACCGTTTCCATTTAAACAGAATATATGAGACAGGGACAGGGAAGGAAGACATGAGCAGCCAAGTTGGGTCAATCCTAACGAAGGACTAGAGGATGAGAGGACAGGCCAGGCTGGTCGAGACACTGGGATGAGCCCACAGCAGAGCAGGGGACTCTAGGCTTGGCTACATCCGGGCTGGCCACCCTGGATAGGAACTGCAGCCTTATTCCATGCTAGAAGCTTTCCAGCTTTTAGCAAAACTGATTTTTTTTAATGCTTTCATTTAGCAGTGCTCAGTGGACTTCTTTTTTTCAATGTTTTCAGTGGCCTTCTGAACACAATTCACCTCACAATCAATTCTACAGCATCATGTATTGTGTGGGGAAGAAAAAAAAAATGTGAGTGTGCTGCCACAAACCATCATTTTCTCCATCTTCATTCTATTGTGATAAAGTGTGAATAATCAGTCCCTGTGCAGTATTTCCATGTGGTTCCTGGACTTATCTGGTACCTCCAGTCATTTTTTTCCCCCAGAATAAAGAATCCTAGCATGTTTAATCTATCCTCATGTGGAAACAAATGGATCATCGTTGTCATCTTTTTCCCTCTCTAGTTCTATTGTTTCCTTTTTGAGATGCTATAACAAGAGTTGTGCTCAGTATTAATGATATGAACATATCTTGGTCTAGGGGCATAATAGTGTTTTCTGGTTTGCTCTAATTTTCTTTCCTAATAATTTCTAACAGTTGATTTTCCTTTTTAACTGTCTCTGGGTATTAAGCAGATGTTTTCATAGAAATATGCACAATGCCTCTACAATTTCCCTTCTGAATAGTAACAGTTCATTTAGAGCCCATCACTGCATATATATACACAATGTGTATATACAGATAGTGCTTTTGCCTGTGTGCATTACTTTCTCAGCACCGAATTTATCTTTCATTTTATTGCCAAGTCACTCAGTATTGTGACATCCTCCTGCAGCACTTTGCAGTCAGCTTTCATTTGCTGCCTTGAATAATTTTATATCATCAGCAAACCTTTTTATCTCACTATCTATGCACTTTCCTAGAACTTTGATGAAGTTGGGGATTAATACAGTCTCAGCCCAGAACCCTGGGGCACTTTACTGGTGAACGCCAGGTTTTTTGTTTGTTGTTTTTTCTTTCTGTTGTTGGTTGGTTGGATTGTTTTTTTTTTTCCTTTGGTTTCAGACAGTTGCTAGCCCGTAACAGAATTACCCTTTTTTGCCCCAAGTTAATTTAGCATTTTTGACAGTCATTGCTGAGAGATAGTCAAAAGTATTTTGTACGTCCAAGCACAAAACATTCGCAGGATCACCTTCAGGCACACAATAATTGGCTCCTACAATGAATTATAATGAATTGCAAGGTTTGATGTCATTCTACAAAAGCCATGCTGAATCTTCCCCATAATGCCACTTTTATTCAGGTGTTTTCTTTATATTACAGCTTTTCGCAGCTTGCCCAGGGTGTAAGTATGGCATATTTACCTGTCAGACCCCAGATCTCCTTTGAGGTCCAGTTTCAAATTCAGCATTCCATGCATTTCTGGTCTCTGGGTCATTTTAAACAGCAGGTTATATGCCACAGCTAATAGGTCAGAAATTTCCTGCTGAGTGCCTTTGCAGCTCTTTGTCAAATGCAATCTGATCATTGAAATCTGCTGCCTTTCAGTTGTCTTTTTACAAAAATACTTCAGTTTCATGGTGTCACTGTGGATGCTGGACCATTACTTCATGATGCTGGAAGCCTCTCCTGTCTTGATTGTCTATCGCAACCTAAATAACGTCTTCACGCTATTTCACCATCTAGTCATTGGTGAGAATGCTGCAACTACAGCAAACCTCCAGTGCATCTCATCAGAAAAGATTTTCTACTTTGACAGGCAGCCATCAAAAATCACTCCTACTGTTACAGTCAGGTGTGAGTATCCTTATTTTCATGCATCCAAGGCAAAGCCAGTTGCCTTCTCCAGTTTTAGACAATAGTAGTAAACCTCCCCAGAAGGATATAGTCTATTTTAGCCTGGCTTCTCTGCTGTGACTCTGAGACTCCCTTTACTGAAGGGGAAAGAGCTGGAGGAGCAGAGAGCACTGCATGTTTGACTGCACGCAGTGACATTTGCTGCACATGTGAGTTTAGGAGAATATCCAGACACGGATTCGGAGCTCTAAATATCTGTCCAGGCTTGTTAGCTCCTCTTTCAGCCTCGGTGGTATCCCCAGTGCTCGGCAAATGGTGCCTCGACAGCGTCACTCTCCACAACAGCCGCCCGCGCAGCGCGGGTTGAACCAAGGGGCTGCTTGAATAATTTATGGGAGCATTACTTTTACAACTTCAACACATTTACAGCTGAATCCAATACACTCAGACTGCCGTGTAACAGTCTATTCGCGGCAAATTGGAGTCTCCGCATTCCTGGGGTGAAAAAAAAGCCAAAGGGCAACAAGCAAATGCAGTTGGAGCTGGCTTTACACTGTGTGGCGATTTCGCCACAAGAAATAAATAAATAAAGACAGGAAACAAATGGCTTATCAGAGCAGCAGCAGCTCAGGTTTGCTCAAGTGCGTGCCTTCAGTCTGCCTCCATTCAGATGTTTTTCCTGGAATACGCAGAGCAGTCTACGTTCAGAATTGCTCAGTTCAGAAATATGCCTTAACTAAATAACTGTAAAATCTGGCCTTACATTAAGTGGAAAAATGAAACATTACACTCACATTGGCATCAGCCTGTTGCAGTTAAACTATTCTTACCTCAAAGGAATATAAGACATGCGTTTACATACATAATTTTTCCGATGTACGAATTCCTTTTAGGAGAACCTGGCAGAGTAATACTCTGATTATAAAAAGCAAATAAGCACAATTAAAGTAAACCATGTTTCACTGGCCCCATATGACATATACAAGTTGAGTATCTGATCTTTTTGGAGATACAGAGAGAAAGGTAAAAAAATGATTCTGATTGATAAAGCATTCTGCAAAGACAACACAATAAGGATATATGCATGAACATACCTTATTCCTTCAGTTGAAGCAATTTCTGAATTTGCTCACAAAGAGAAGTGTATTCTGGATATTGATATGCAATTGAGCACGGTAAAATCTGCCACTACTCCTGAGGGCTGCATTTACCCCGAGGTGCATATGCAGCATGAAGTTAGGCAAGTGGGGAGTTGTCTTGTACCTGTAACTTAAGGTGGTAAAAGTCATGTAAATCATTCCTCATTTGAGTGATAAAGTGTGGGTAAAGCCAAACTTTAACGTGTAACTATATAATCAAAAGAAAAATGACCTATTATTTTTACTGCGTAAGCCCAGTAAAAGGTTTGTCCTGTTTTAAACTTCCTTTCCTTTTCTGGAGCAAACATTTCCATTAAATACAGTCATACTGCCCCTCACTGACTGTTTAATTGCATCATTAATATTGTAACTGAATGTACTGCTTGATCCTTTTAAAATAAAATCTACAGTAATAATGTCTTAAGAGTCTAAGGTGAAAGCCATAAAACAACTACAGACAGGACTCTGCTGCATTGCCAAAACAGACATTACTTCAACGATAAGACCTGCACGTAGCCCACAGCCAACCTTATGCTATATGATCACATTTTAAGTGAGCTCTGGCCACATCAAGGCCTGGAGAGCCAAAGCACAGGATACTCCAGCACTCGATCTGCACCGATGTGGGCTGGTCACATCTGCTTATTGCACTTGGCCAGTTTGCTTTCTGGGACCTAAAACCAAACCGTGTTTTGACCCAAAACACAAGCACTTTACTGCTGTGGGCCTGGCAGCATTTTAGTCTTTCTTTTCTTTGCATTTTTTAAGTAACAGTAGTGTGAAAAAATGTCCTGCGTTAAGAAGACTAAGGCAAAGCAAAAGAGACTAGGGAAAGTGAGACTTTTTTTTGGTGATATATTTAGAACCTACTAAAGAACATAGCGCAGTTCACAAATATTTTTCCAAGTTTTCACTACCATCTGCAAAGATAAACACTGCATGTAATAGTGCCACCTGGCGACTGAATCACATTAAACACTTAAATTAATGAAATAACTCTATTAATAAATAGGCTTCAGGCATCCCTGAGTGAGTGACAAAAGTCCATACAATGACCAGCCTATTGCCCCTGTGTCCTGGTTCAAAGCTTATTTCTGAATTTGACCACAGTTGAGATCCAGGCCCTTAAAGCTGGCAATACATATAATTCCCACAAGCACAGTGAAGCTGGGGATGTTTAGGGTGTTTAAAATTTATAACTTAAGTGAATCAGCAATATTTAGCTTGGCAGCATTAGTTTATGGTGGAGTGCAAGAGCCAATATTTACTCCAGAGTAAATACAGAGAAATGCACTTTCTGAGCACATGTATTGATTCTGTGTTATCTATACGATACAATCCGTCTTGTACACACCATCCATCTTGTACATATGAAAGCACTCAGGATTTGTTTAGAAGTCCTCAGTACAAAACATTAGCCACTTCCAGAGCACTAGGTTTTTGTATTTTTAGTTATGGAGCCTGGAAACACTCATATCCCAAAGTCTTATTCGTAATTGTTCCTGATTAGCACAAGAGTGTCAATGAAAAGTTTTTTTTAATTAACACAACCTAGTCAAGGAAAGCAGTCCACCTGACAGAGAGCTTGTACAGAAATAATTGACTCATTAATCTTAACTATATGAACATGTTCACATTAGCAGGGTCAACTCCTAGAAAGGATGCAACCTTAGTAGCTTATTCGCAGAGGTGTGAAGTTGAAGTCAGCCTGTTTGCACCAAAACTTAGGAGCTGCACAATGGCTTAAGAGAATATAACCATTCTACTTCAAAATCCAAGAAAGTTTCACTGAGAATCTGAAATCAGAGACTGAAATCTATAGACTATAGATTGTTTAAGCAAAGGACTGTCTTCTCATCCTATAGGAGAGGGCACCACAGAAAGATATTTGGGTGACTGGCAGGGGCCTCTAGGAGTATATACAAAAATATGTGCCTGATTTCAATTCAAAGATATCAGTTATCATTCCTTCTTGGTGATGGGGCAACTAAGTTCAGTAAGCTAAATAGATTCAGAGTTGAATTAGGCTAATATAAAAGATTTCACACTTGTAGTAGTCTTTGGTGACAGAAAGTAACTATTTGTCACCTATACAGAGAGTCTAGACCATACAGATGTCCAGGTAGTTTTCTGCAACTTGGTTACAGAGAACAAAAATGCAGTCATAAATGCATCACTCTGCTAAGTAATATGCCTAATATGAACTTACAAACCCCTAAGGAAAGTGCAAGGTGTAGTGTGTTATCAAACACGCAAAATTGAAGTCAAGTGTATCTTAGATTGGAAAAAAAAATAAAATCACCATCACTCTCCCCTGAGAGCAGGATGCAGGATGTGTGCTGAACCCTGTGGCCTCTGGAGTAAAGTCATTATCCATTGACAGGGGGTCTCGGGAACCTGCGCAGAGCACAGAAGGGAAGGCAAACATAAAGCTGGGGTAGATATCACATTAACTATACCCCATTTGAACTGCAAGTGTTGGTATCACTGCAACCGGATCACTAAAATTCTTCAATATAGCCTGTTAAGATTTTAATTACACTGACGATGGATTATTGGTTTTGCATGTACAGTGTGTTCCTTTTGTCAGGAAAAGAATTGCGTGCATAACAAACCACTGGGAATTCAATCAATCTCTTCTGCCATTTAAGTGCAACAAATTGGAAATACTTTACATCATTTGAATTATTCAGCACATAGGCTCACGAAAGAGGGAGGTGTGTGTGTCTGCCATGAGATCTTGCTGCATGGAGCATCACGCTGAAGCACCTTAATTCTTACACTGGTCATATTTTAGAAAAAGCATAGAATGTCAGAAGGAAGGTCTGTATTGCAGCTACACATTCCTGAGTCACTACTGACTGCA
Organism: Tinamus guttatus; assembly: GCF_000705375.1. The sequence continues at coordinate 184,147 of NW_010585010.1, read as the reverse complement.
CATACCTGGGATATATTTTGTTGACCTCGGTGTTACTTGAACATGAGACTTCCACACACATGCACATCAATTGTTGTGATTGTACTGTCCAGAATAATATACTGTAATAAAATGTGGTGTGAATAAGTACTTGGAAGCCAGCCAACTACCCTGATTTCAGCTAAGCTGTGAGGACAGCGTCTCGAAAATATCCAGGTTAAAACAATTAATGGCAGCTGAGGATCTGGGTCAGCACATTGTAGAATAGGGAACTGTCTGCACTTTGACTATTTTGAGAATAACGGTTGAGATAAGCTGATTACCTCTGATCTTCTCTAACAACTGCCTTTTCAGTGTTCATGTTTGCTCTCTTTTAATTCTCTTCTATTTTTTTTAGTGCAGAGATCACATTAGGCCTTAAAATCTATATACATATTTTGATATACTGCAAGGTTTCTCTTGCATGAGTGCAGGCTATCAGGTAGCAAATCATTCATTAAGGAATACAAGTCAAAAGCCCATGGCCAGATTTCCAAACACATCTCCTCTAGAGCAATGTAAATATGAAGTAATTTAACACAGTAATTCAGAAAAGTTACGCAAGTTTACAGAAGTGCAAATAAAATTGTTCTGTGGCTTGTCTTGATCGATGTAAAGAATCAAGTATATGGATGATTCCTCCAACCCAAAAATATAAATAGAAATTATATCAGTGAGTAGTGTCTGTAACCATTTTAGATTAGTACTAAGTTTCTAATTTCTTATTTAGATTGGGGTCTTTTTAAAACAGCTTTCAAATATTAGGCTTTTTAGATAGGATATTTTAAAATGTTTATTAGCATGACCAACACAGAAACTGCAGTAGTTCAGGCCCTGGACAGCAGAGAATGTAATCATACCAATTGGCAATGCTGGATTTCAAAACAATTAAATGGAATTTTCTTTTTTTCTTACTTCCTTTTCTCATGTCTTCCTGTATATTAAGAGAAACAATTATTTCATAGTTTTAAACCGTCTACAGTCATTAGACAGACTAATCATTCATCCACCATCTTTTATAGGGAAATAAGGAAGATTAGCTTTCGAGAAAAACATAGAAGGAAAAGCAAGCTTGCAAAACTAATTGTGTGGCTGATGGGGCAGTCACAATTCAAACACAGCCATCAAACACCATAAGAAAAAAAATTAAAAACAGATACAATTTTAGTGATTCCTCAGGAGAAAGTAACATTTCCCACTGAACTTTAGACCAAAAAGCGGCACATTTGCCAGTGACAGAGAAATCTACAGCACAAAGACTCTTATCTAATGCAGAAAGAGGCTTGTGAGGGATTTTCACTGTATTGGGCTAACAGTGCAGACTTTAACCACACTAAATCTGTAAGAAAGGAACACTAAATGGGGAGGGCAGGGGGGAAAGAACCTGTTCCAGGGCTCTGTCACCCTCACAGGAAAGAAGTTCTTCCTCATACGGAGGTGGAACTTCCTGTGTTTCAACCTGCACCCATTGCCCTTCATCCTGTCACTGGCCACCACAGAGAAGAGCCTGGCCCCATCTTCCCTACAGTCACTCCTCAGGTACTTGAACATTTTAATCAAATCTCCTCTCACAGACATGACAGAAGGATTCACATTCTGTTGTGGGTTACTAACACTATTTTTCTCATTTTTCTCTGTCAGTTTTCCTCCCTTGTGCTTTAATAAAATGTAGAAGTTTGGGTGTGTTGTGAACCTCTTCAAGTTTGCTGTTTTTGGAGATTACAAATATCTAGATACAACACAGTTAGAGCGCCAGCTGTTAGAGGAAAAAACTGCAAGATTCACATGTACATTGACCAAACTGGTAGGAAGCTTCTGGAAGATGAAAAGTTTAACCAGAAAGCTAAATAAAAAGTTAAAAAGTATATTCAGTATATTTCTTCTGAAAACATACCACTGTATCAGTAATGAGTGGAAGATGAAATGAAGTTCAGTGAGGAAGGTCTGAAAAGGAAAGAATTGGTTAACTCTTGCTCTATTATGGCAACAGTGTCTAAGCATCTCTTGAAACTTGCCTTTGAGCAGACCCAGCAGGACTGCACCACCACTTGTCAACAATCCCAAATGTATAGTTGTTTCCTGTAGCTTTGGTAATTTGTTCCAGATTTTTTTTAATAAAAATAAACTTCTCTGAAGCTTTTGGTCCCCCAAAATTGTTTCTCGTTATTAAGCAAACTTGATTTGCACTCATTTAACTCTAAAGCTACTTTCAAGGGTCACCTCCATATCACCACTATACGAGCCTTGCCACCATGGCTCCTCTCACTTCCTGGCACCCAGGGTGGGCTGCCTCACCTTCCAGGGATTCACACCTGGATGTCTCAATGATGCCTTGCTTTCCATCAGCTACAGACATGTCAAACTGTGGCAGTAGCAGGCACCAGCAATGGAAAAAAAAATAGGATCTGGGTTTTTTTTTCTATTCTAGGTGGTGTTTTTTTTAATCATTCTCATAAAAAAAAAAAAAAGGCAGAATAAATTAAAATTATTTTCCTTGAGCTCTCTGTAAAGTTGTTTTACTCAAACATCTTCTAGTTAGGTATAACTGTACCAGAACACTTCTTAATTCATGTTACTATATAAATAAATTTACTAATTTTACAGCTTTATTAAAGCCTTTTACTCTTTTTCCCAAATCCTTTATATCACTGAACCTGGCAAAATTCAGGAGAGAGTGTCATGGAAAGCAAAGTCCTTTTACATTACCTTATTTCATGACCCTTAAAAATGAAGATGCTATGCTGACTTTTAAAAACTATGATTGTCCTTTGTAGTAGCTATTTCTGGATTCAGAAGAGAGAGAGTAAAAAGAAAGGAAGGAACCAACGCTCTATATTTCATATCTGACCTCTACTATCTACTGTCATTGCTATCACCCAGGCAGTATGTCATTACATCAAATTTCTCAATATGGAAGGCAAATTTTGAAGAAATTCATTACAAAATGCAAGAAACATTAAGTGAGCACTTAGTCACACTGACGTCAGAAGCACTCAAATTCTCTGACAGACAGACATATTTTCAGGCTGAAGGCCACCATAACAGCTATGTTCCCCTGCATGCAATTATGCAAATCTCACTTTCTGTTAGTGATGTAAGCCTTAAATTGCCATCTGAATAACTGCATTAGTAATAGCAACATAATGGTTTAGTCAGAAAGTCAACGCTTAGCATTCTGAGGCTACTTTAAACCTCTAACTAACAAGAGATTGCAACAAAGGGGAATGAAACAACAATATTTTGGTTAAGAAAGCTTCCTTTCGTGAGCTCCCACCCTAGCACAACCACCTTTAAGATCACGGAGGATTATTTTAGTACCAGGGTCATAGAAATTTAGGCTATTATGGAGTAAATTTGGGCTAATTGGAAAGTATTACTATCGCATGACAAGGCACTTGAACTGCTTTGTCTCAAACATACAAACAGACCAGAAAGGCAGTTTATTCTCTTTTGATGGCTTACAAATTGAGTCTATCTAACACTACAAACTGAGTGAATCCAGGAAAGTCATAGCATACAGGCATTTAGCAATGCAGACATTGCTAAACATTAACATACAGACATTTAACAATAACAAAGACCTTCTTTGTCATGATTTCCTATTGTATATAGAGAGTAAGGCATGGAGATGCCTGTAAGAAAAATGAACAGTTACAGTTAACACGTACAGTCAGCTACCAAAATAGTCTTTTTCCTCAGGTACAGAGTCCTTCCAAAAGGCTGGCTGAGAAAATCCTTTTGTAAAAACAAGGATAGAGCTAAGATGTAAACACTACAGCCAGGGGAGGCAAACCCATCCTCTTCCTTAAGCCGTGAGCTTAGATGCTGCCTGTGGCAATAGGAGCCACTGTGAATACTGCAAAACCCACTCAGTTTATGTGCCAAATGCATCAAATTATTTAGTACATTTTGTTAGCCCTGGTGAACTCCAATGATCAAAAATCAGTAAGACTGCTATCTTCAAGACTTAAGGCTGATCAGCAGTTTTTACTGCTGCCTTTTCTGATGACTACTGCACCTAGCCACCACGTGCCACTATACCTTATGAAAAGGTCTACATATCTACTGGTCTGATTTCAGGGGTCAGCCAAAAGCCATCCAGCAAAATACAACATCAGCTTTATCATTAAAAGTAAATAGTTTCTAGTTACCGACCAATGTTTGTTCTTTTGTAAAATACTTCAGATGAAAGCCCCCAATTCTATTTTCCCAACCCTGTAGTAGCTCCTGGAGGTGGATGAAGTCTTTAGAATTACTTTTATCATTTCCCAAAGTATCAGATTTGTGGAATAAGCTTCCTTGTGTCTGGAGTTCTTTTAGTTTTTAATTACTGCAAGCACTTCGCTATGGACCTATGAAGAAAACCTAGTGAGGAAAACTCAACATTGGTTTGAAAATGGCTCCTTAAATTTCTAGAACGTTAATGTTAAATAGCCTTGCTTAAAAGAGCTATCACGCACTTAATTTTATGGGTTAGGATGTGTGTGATTTATCTTAAGAAATTGTTATCTTCACTTACATTTGTCATTATAACCTCAAAGGCAAAAGCTAGTGTTCTTTTAATTTACATTGGGATGTTTAATCTTTATCCAGTGTTGGGGTTAAGGGAAATACAGCAGGGGAAATAGGAGTGATTTCTACCAACTAGTCAATAGGAGACATTTTAATTAATCTCAGAAGAATAGTCTCAGACTAAGAATTATTTGATCATTTTTACTTCAGGTATTGACCTCACATTGAACACACTAATTGAGTATTGAAACCAGGGGGGTTGGCAACTGAGAGTACACCTCCATTAGTATCTTAGTTCAAATCAAGAATGCACTTCTGAAAAAAAACCTTCAGATCATTCCCATTTATTCCATTTTGTGTCATACCTTACAGCATCCCCAGAGTTTAAGAACTGGATTTCTTCTTGAAGAAACTGAACTGGAACATGGAACATGAGCTTTGGAATATCACCTAACATTAATTCAATAATTTATTATCAAGAAAAAAAAACTAATATATTTTCTGATTATAGTTTCATTTCAGAATTTAACCTCTAAACGTACACTTTTATTCAATAATATAGTAAGCATTGTAAACATTGTTTGAAAGATTTTCCCTCAATAGTCATCATTCCAGACCTGCAAAACCCCAAGGAGATAGGAAGTCTGCCTCTGATTTGTTTACCAGAATGCTATCTTGCATAAAGTAAAACCAGGCAATGACATTGCTTGCTGGTTTTTAGGAGGAAATCTAACTAGTATATTGATTTTATTAAAAAACAAAGCAAACAAACAAACAAACAAAAACCTAATCTGACTTTCCTACAGCATTTGAAGTTCTGGACAGCACACACCAAGCTAAAAGTGACTAGTGTTTTCTCATATGTCTGTATTTCATGCTGTCTAGTGGCAGGTACCTGAGCATTAATATTGTGAAGGTAACTCTCGTCACTGCAACCACATGCCTGGACCTTGTTCCGGCTCAAGTACAAACAAAGCCTTCCACATTCTCAACCTGCTGCTTTGGGTCAAGTTTCACTAGCAGGCCCTCTTCAGGCTGCTCTTCTATCTCATGCTTTCCTCCTGCTGCTTTTCTCTCCCTCAGGGATTGCTTCAAGGTGTTGGAACCTGAAGCCCAAACTTGTCTCACCTTCAGACGGTTACGTTAGGCTTTAGCTCTCGAACTACAGGACTTCTTATCTGAAGGAGAGCTGGTGTGGGATCAAACCCAGGGAGTCATCTAAGCAGACCCAGGAGATCCTTTCAGCAGACCACACCTGGGCTCAGTTTCAATGTGAGGTAAGTCAAAACTTCAAGGTGGTTGCAAAGATGGTCCATCTGCCAGCCCGTTCCACATAACTGATCATGAAAATCAAAAACAGTTCAAGCCAGGACCAACACACACCAAAGCCCTATCCACAACTCAATAGTCACAGTCTCTGCTGTGCCAGGTGCCTCCTCACTCGCCATGCTGGCTGCACAGCGGAGGTGCTTCCACCCCCCC